>OW679201.1:80896288-81054193 GCA_940337035.1 Agriotes lineatus | reverse complement strand
ACACAATAAATTAATTAAAGAATTACATAATAATAATTACATAGATACTCCGTCTTATAGACGTTTAATTTGTCATAATTCAGTCTCCCCTAAATTGTACGGCCTTCCTAAAATTCATAAACCTGACATACCCTGTCGTCCCATTGTGTCATCAACACAATCGCCGGATAAGAACATTTCTAAATATCTAGCAGAAATACTAGGGAAAGCTTTCCTAGAGTACAATAGCTACCGAATTAAAGATAGTTTCGCCTTCAGCGAAAAGATGAATAATTTTCTTTTACCTCCTAATTTTGAAATCATTTCATTAGATGTGGTCTCACTCTTCACTAATATTCCTTTGGATTTAGTGATACAGGTAGTTGAAAACAATTGGAATCTGATAGATCCATTTACCAGCATACCAAAACCACAATTTATCAATCTACTCAAATTCATTTTTGATTCGACATATTTTTCATTTAATAATAATTTTTACAAACAAATTTTTGGTTCCCCAATGGGTTTAACCCTTTCACCAATTCTTGCTGAAATCATTGTTAATACCATAATAAAAGAATGTACCCCTAAATTGGTTTTCCAATTTCCCTTTCTTTACCAGTACGTTGATGACATAGTGTGCGCAGTACCGGGTGGCGAGGTCGACAATGTGTTGAGTGTCTTTAATAGCTTCAATAAACATATTCAATTCACAGTGGAGCGAGAGAAGGATAGGTCGGTTCCTTTCTTAGATACTTTGGTCATCAGAACTGCCTCTAACGTGATCAAACTTGATTGGTACGTCAAACCTACCAGTTCTGGTCGGTATTTGAATTTCCATTCTATATATATATATATTGTTATGATATATGAGGCAGTGTAATTAATTTAAATAAAGAAATATTTGAAACAAATAAGCTTGGAAGAATAATATAATTAAACCTTGATTGGTGTTAAAAATTTCAAACATTATTAATAAATTTAATTGAGACAATGAGAGAAAAGATTTTGGTATTGATTGAATATGTTAATTTAATAGTTACATAAAATTTTAATAAAATACAAGCCAAGGTAACGATTGACAAATGTGTTATAATAATAATGTGAATTGTTAAATTGTAAATAATGGATAATTTAAAATATGTAAGGGTGCAGTAAGAATAGTATCCAACCAAAACAAGTTTTTGTTTAAAAAGTTAGTTACATAAAACAACTCATAAAAACATGTATGTATTTTAGATATGATAATTTTGGAAGAATAAAAATCGAATCTCTGCCTTAATTTGTGTATTTTTGTACTTGCAAATTAAGAAAAGGCTTAAAACAAATCTCCGAGGTGAAGGTCAAATGAAATATTAAAAATTGGAAAGAATATTGTGATATTGGGTAATAAGAAGAGCTACAGCAAGTAATTGGAAATGGAATAAAGGACTTAATACTAGTTAATGGAATTTAGATTTATCCATACGTACAAGACATAAGAAGAGGCATTTTACAATTTATAATTTGATTTGGATATTTGGTGTATGTTGCTTGAGACATTAGATTATCTGCAAATAAATGGAACAAAGTTAGAATTGGAATTTATCAAAAGAAAGAAACTTACCAGGATTTGAATCGTGTGGTGGAGACATCTAAGAGGGGCGACAGCTGTGACTTGGACATCTAGAAGGAGCAGTAACATTTGGGAGGAACAGTGCTTTCCAGTAGGAGCCAGGACAGGATTTTGATGCCAGGGCAGTTAACGTGATTTCACAGAACCAGAGGGAGGTTGCCGGGACTTGGATCGTGAGGCGGTGACATCCAGGAGGTGACAGGACTGGAATTGGAGATTTAAACAGTTGGTTTGACAGATCGAAGGAAATTGAAAGGATTCATGTACCATCAAAGGGGTTGCTGTTAGTGAATGGTACATTGAGTGCTGCAGGCTATTGAAGATAAGGTCCAGTGGTGGTTGGTGTTTGCGGTGAAAGCGTAAGCAGCTATTAAGGTTTATTAAGATAAGTTGACAAAGCATTTTGAATAACTATCAATTTTAAAAGTGACAACATAAAGTTGAGTAAGTACTTACATAGGTAATTTTGAATGATAGTAAATGTCAATGTAAGATACATTTGTCAGTTTACCTGGTTTGTTGAGATTTAGAAATCAGTTTGACTGTAAACGTCATTAACTGTAATATTGGCATTCAATTAATAGATAGAGATCTTGATTTGGCGAACCACATGAGATAAGAGAATTTGATTTATTATTATTAAAGAATTATTATAGAATTTGAAAGGGCAAGATTTTTATATAAAAAGTATAGCTTTATATAGCCACAATCATAATATATATATATATATATATATATATATATATATATATATATATATATATATATATATATTTGTCCATTGTAAACAATGGGGACATTTAAGATGGCGAAAAATGGCGCGAAAATAAGGCCACTTTTTATTTTATTTTATGACATCTGCATTAAAAAAACCTTGTTTGACATTTAAGAATTTAGCAAAAATTTGCAGTAGAATTTGAATTATATGGTTATAGGCATTTTGAAGACCTTAATATATAAATTGGTTTGAGTCCAAGCTAAGATTTGCTCATTACTGTTTTAGAGTCAAATTCATAGAAGTTAGACAAATTTTAAAGCAGTTAACAGCTTAAAATGATGATCAAAAGGGTTTGAAATCACTAAGGCTATATTTTGATTATTTCTATTTAATTTTTGAAATTTATTACTAAAATTCTGAAACATAAGCAAATACTTCATTCATACTACGTTCTTCCAATTTGTAATCAAGTTGATTTTATATTTAGAGAGATATAACTGAATTTTTCTAAACAGAGACCAACCTTAAGCTTGATCTTATGTCTATGAATAATTCGATCCTTTAGTGTTTGTTGCTGATAATAATATAATATATATGCAACTAAATCAAAAACTGAGTTAATAGCTTATTTGAATCTTCATATGCAGAAAGGGTTCAAGTGAAATTTTTTAATAAAAATTACTTTTTTGTGTAATACTAGGTCTACATACAACCATTCAAATTTTGATTTTACATACCCAAGGATACTCTTAAATTAAGGCGTTTATATTTTAATAACACCAGCAATTTGATTGTTTAGATTAGAAATGTCCAGCTTGTTAGATTTATCTCCAATTTTAAAATGATAGAAAACTTAACTTACAAGCATAATTCAAATAATTATCTCAGGTGTTATTTGTGTTGCATACTATCGGTTACCACTTACATAAGGAATTGTGCCTCAAGATATTAGCACAGAGCAATATGCTTTCTGATATTATGTAATAATGTATCAAGAACTTACACTGGGTTACCGAGACATTCATTTTAATCTTTTGTACGCTAACCCTTTCTTTTGCCGCTGGATTTCAGTAACTCAATAATTTCTTCCTTATTGTTGGGGGACTGCTTGATGAAATGTTCGCTGTAGCTTAAGCTTGAAAATATCACCTATCTGATCCCACATTTGAATGTTCTTTAGCTTCAATTTTATCTTTAATAATGTAACTTGAAATCAGCATGTTTCACTCTGTAGCCCGCCTCTCAAGACGTTATCAGTTCTACTTTTTAGGCTTTATTTTTGCAGCTTTAATTTTGTTTTTAATTATGAACTTAAATTATTGTGTTTTGCACTGTACCTAGCAAGTTTATTGTAAAATAAGATTTTTACAAATAAATTGTTGCCAATCTTCAAGCATTTTAATATCCATTCTCGTACCAAAATGCTACCTTGAAGTGAATTTATTTTTCTTCCTTACAGGTAAATGCTCGGTTGTACAAACGTACATCAGATTAATGATTTATTAATAAACCGTTAAGAAATTACTGCTATGCTTATAACAATCGTTAACAAATAAAAATTTGATGAGTCGTTAAGACAAAATTACATTCGAGAAGAAAAAACTAAAAACATATCTTAAACCTAAATTATATCTTGAATCTTCATTTCCTTTTGTGTCAGTCTTATCTGATGCTGGATGTGACTTCTTAATCTCATGGGAGACCTGCTACTTATCACTTTATGTCTTACGATTGCTTCTTGGCATTCCTCAACGCTGGGATATGTACCTCGCCGAATATGATGGCCAAAAATTCTTCGAACACAATTTTTTTTCTGGTGTGCTCCACCCTCGTTTCACTATAAAAAATAAACACTTATACTTCTACTCTGGCATAATTACATGAAATTTTTGTTTTCATGTGCTCACTTAGTGCAAATTAATTTATTTAATAAATTAATAATCAAAAGGTATACACCCAATCAAATTTCAAATTTGGTGAGGTATAAACTACTCGATTTTTTTTATTAATGTGTATTTTTTAGAACACAAAGTGGCCTGCTTCTTTATTAACATATTAAGTTAAATTGAAGTAAGATTAGGGAAAGTTAAACTCCCGATTGTCAACAGAAAGAACCAGAACCCTACAAAGTTTAACCAACATTTTGAAATACTTTATAGAGACTTACCCACGAAGTTTTTCCTCTCCAACTTTCTCTTAAGCTCAATTTTCAAATGGTTCTTCAACACAGTTGGAGTGCGCTTCTTCAAAATGCATTTTTCTGCCGTTACAGCTTTGATTTCTTTTAAAGATGGCAACTTGTTGATTGCAAGAATATTTCCAAAGAGTTCAAATAATTCTTTATTTTCTGCGAGAGAAAAATACTGATGGCCTTTTGTTGTGCCTGTAAGTTAATTTTTTATATAAGTATAATACATACGAGTACTTTGAGTTGTGTCAAAAATATTTGTCTATCTGAATATGAAAATAATCACGAGCGCTGGAGCGAGTTATTTTCCAAAAACAGCAGCATCTAGTAATGAAGAATGTCAAGTATTTAAACATTACTCAAAGAACAAGTTGTATTTGGAAGACAATTCAACAAATCAAGCATTTTTTTTCAATATTTAGACGTTTATCTAACATAAATATTGTCATATACCAGGTGTCCGTTCTCAAAGTCGAACATAGGCGATTAACATTGTATTGAACGTTTTTGCCGATTCCTGCTCGCCAATTAAACTTACAGTGAAGGTAATGGTATCAATGGAAAGATGAAATTATTAAGCATCAAATGATACCAATAATAATATTCAAGATGCGATTTTTATGTTAAATACTAATTTAAAAGTTGGGAATTTTTAAATATGCCATGTGTTACTTTTCAAGTTCGATAACATTTGTCAAAAAAATTGGTAATTAGTTGGCGTAAAGCAGGTATTTTCTGTCAACGTCTGTTACAATTATCTACAGAAAAATGAATTATTTCAATGAAGAACGAGTGAATGCATTAATGGTAATTGCCTACGTTCGACTTTGAGAATGGACACCCAGTATAATACGAGTGCTTTGAGTTTTGCCAAAAATATTTGTCCTTCTCAATAAGAGTTGCTACTGTGACGAAAATAATCACGAGCGCTTGAGCAAGTTATTATTTTCCAAAAACAGCAGCAACGAGTAATGATGAATATTTAAGCAAAACTATGTCGCTGAAATATTCTGTCGGCTAGGTAGTTAGGGCTAAAATTCATTTTTGAAAAACGATGAGTTGAAATGTCAATTAAAAACAGTCCTTGACAAAATAAAACGTACATACTTTTCTGGATTTTTTTTTGTCCTGCAGGCAAGTTGTAATGTTCTTGAGATTTATTAACGTCTTCAGTATTATAAATGCTGCTTGTACCAGGTCTACCCTCCAGAAGTTGTTCTGCAGCTTTATTTTCATGCCTTTCTTTATTGCTATTACCATATGGATGACGTTCGTTTTCAAGATTCATGCATTGTCCTGTTATCTCACTTAATTCATCCTCACAAATATATTCACCTCCCTGAGTGTCACTAAAGTCATCTTCACCAATATTTACACCTCCCTGAGCGATACTTAGCAAGTTAGACATCGTAATAATCTCTCTTTGCAAAACAGTTTGGCAATAATGTTGGCGATGAATTTTATCTGCGTAACCCATAAACTCTTGCAATCCATCCAATTCTGCTTCGCTTAAGTTTAAGTTGACAGAAGTTGTAGCAACATGTTTCCTGAGCTTTGCACTTCTAAGACCTTCAGGTACGTTGGCTTTACATAAACAAGAATATTTACGAAGAAGACTGCAAGCACGCAAGTATTTATAGGTGTTCCCTCTGTCTGATCCTGGAAGACTGAATATATAGGGGTTCTCATCTATAACATTTGCTAATGAACGGAATTCTAATATGCAGTCAACAGCAATTTTCATGCTCTTATGCAAAAGAACTGGTACATCTCGGCCTAATTTTCCTCGAATGCCAAACCTACCATATTCGTTAGCAACACGTTTTCCTTCTTCACTTAAGGCACAAAACAAATCTCTATTAGTCTCTTCGGTAATAGTTTGGTAATTTCTGTAGTCGTCAATGTAAGCTCTTTCAAGTTCTCCAGGGCGTCGTCGATTGAAAATTAAAATGGAAACTAATGTACATCTTGCCAAGTTTAACCAAGTCTGATAATCAAAACCATTATTACGCAATTTTTTATAACAAGCAGTCCGTTGTTTAACCAGGTATTTAGTCAAGCATTGAATGTCTGAAACATCGAGTAAAACAATTTTTTTATGACGTCTTCGTTGTCTCATGGTTTCAAACGCTGTTTTATTTACTGCTATTGGTATTTCCGTATTGAGAAGTTTGGAAAAATTATAAACCTCTTTTTGTTTCTCAGTGTCTTCCAACTTTACATATTCTGATAGAAGCAAACTAGTTATATTTAATTAATGTGCTTAAATTTGTTGCTACGGCCGGTGTTGTATATAATCCTGTTCTCTTGTCGAGTTTATCAATTTTATTAATCGCTTCAGTCACATAATCGTAGTATTTAACTTGAAAAACGGAAGCAAAATCCGTTATATCACAACACAGTTCCTTTATGGTGATTATAAATCTTGCTAACAATCTTAGTCTAGCTCTGATCATATCGTGGTGATGTTGATCTCTATATTTCTGCACCATCTTATTTCCGTAGACAATCAGCAAAAAATCAAACCTGATTATATCATAAATATTCCCTACTCTTGAAGCACGGCATCTTGGTTTACGTTTACATCCAATTTGACAGTTTCCTTCAATTCGTGTAAAACATTTCGTAATTGTTCCTCCCGAACTACTGCTTCTTTATTCCACGAGCTAATTTGCATTGGTTCTACGACGCTTGTTTTATTCCACGAGCTAATTTGCATTGGTTCTACGACGCTTGTTTTATTCCACGAGCTAATTTGCATTGGTTCTACGACGCTTGTTTTATTCCACGAGCTAATTTGGATTGGTTCTACGACGCTTGTTTTACTCCACGAGCTAATTTCCATTGGTTCTACGACGCTTGTTTTATTCCACGAGCTAATTTGCATTGGTTCTACGACGCTTGTTTTATTCCACGAGCTAATTTGCATTGGTTCTACGACGCTTGTTTTATTCCACGAGCTAATTTGCATTGGTTCTACGACGCTTGTTTTATTCCACGAGCTAATTTGCATTGGTTCTACGACGCTTGTTTTATTCCACGAGCTAATTTGGATTGGTTCTACGACGCTTGTTTTACTCCACGAGCTAATTTCCATTGGTTCTACGACGCTTGTTTTATTCCATGAGCTAATTTGCATTGGTTCTACGACGCTTGTTTTATTCCACGAGCTAATTTGCATTGGTTCTACGACGCTTGTTTTATTCCACGAGCTAATTTGGATTGGTTCTACGACGCTTGTTTTATTCCACGAGCTAATTTGGATTGGTTCTACGACGCTTGTTTTACTCCACGAGCTAATTTCCATTGGTTCTACGACGCTTGTTTTATTCCACGAGCTAATTTGCATTGGTTCTACGACGCTTGTTTTATTCCACGAGCTAATTTGGATTGGTTCTACGACGCTTGTTTTACTCCACGAGCTAATTTCCATTGGTTCTACGACGCTTGTTTTATTCCACGAGCTAATTTGCATTGGTTCTACGACGCTTGTTTTAAAACCTAAAGTGGTTTTATCTCCCCATTCGTTTGAAACTCCCGCCAAAGGTTTGACTTCGATAGCATTTTCAATGTCGTCCACGATTTTAGTTTCGTTTGAATCGATATTGACCCAGTAGGTAGGTAAAAGAGGCGCTACACTCTGATAGGCGGTATGATAACATTTCTTAATGTCTCCGAAGCTTTGGGGTGCACTTTCTGTGTTAGTGTCCTGCTTAATACTAAAATATTGCGGTGTCCTTTATTCCCTGGCTCGGGGTTGCATCTTCTGTAATGCTTACGTAACGATAATTTTGAGAAATATCCCTTGCAATGAGGACATGGCTTGTAATGACTGGGGGACAAATTTATTTTTTTTGACCGCATTACAACAACTAGATCTTTGGTGTCCGCTGCATTATATGAAAAATTGCCCTCTCGTCTTAATGTTTCAATTATTTTTAAGCGATCCGAACTCCCTGAAACAAAAGATTTCTCTCATTTACATATCAAAAGTAAAAAATACAGGGTGTTTTCAAAGTCGAGGCGTTCCTCTTAAGACATGATCGTATATGCATTATTCTTAGAGTTTTAGCCTAAGCCTAACTAACCATACTAGCATATTCTTTAATCAAATTTAAAGCTTCATTTAACTAAAGTGTCATTACTAGAGCAAGGATAGTTATGCACTTTAAAATGAATAAATATGCATGCACTTATGCACGAAACATATATAAAATATGTACTCTGATATGCACTTTAAAAATTATAATTTGCGGTAAATATTAATTTTTGTATTTGCGGTTACATATACACAAGAAAAAACAACCACACTTAAGCTAAACACATATTTAAATATAAAAATCTAACTAAAACTAAGCAATCTACATAATTTAATGTAAACATTTGATAATTAAAATTTGCTTTAAATTTTCAAATAAAAATCCATGCCTTCTCGCGTTTAAAATATATTTATATTCCGAAAAAATACGTTCAAAATCACAGGATGCTATTTGAGCAAATTTAAATTTTACAGTTTCTGCAACATCATAGTTTTCCATTACAGAATTATTTGAATTTCTATTGTCATCATAAAATGCAACATATATACTGAAGTCCCTTAAGCCCACTGTTCTTTTGTAAAACGGAAGAAAGCCTAATCCTCTTTACCTGTTTGCAAGAAAATTATTCTAGGTAAAAACGAGAAATTCAAATCCTCTTATAACCTTCCTTTTGAGCAGCTTGTTCTAGGTAAAAATAAGAAATATTTTGTGAATCATAATTTAAAAACAACGCTAACTAACTGTTTGTTAAGAAGAGGAATTTATGCAAGTTCGATACTTGACCCTTTACAATCCACAAAATTACATAATCAAAAATTCCATGTAATATGCCATATTATGCTTATTTTTGCTAAATATGCACTCTACTTAAAACATGTCGAAAATATGCATTTATGCAGGCAACATGCAAATGCATAACTATCCTTGCTCTAGTCATTACAATGTGCACAGTGACATGAGCTACATACGAGGGTCGTTATTTTTTTCAATCTCCGGTGGGCCATAACAAAAAGACAAGTGTGTATAAAACAATGATTTTATTACTAAAAGTTATGTACACTTACGGTTACTTTTCGACATAATCACATGGAGATTGAGACATTTGTCGTACCTATGGACAAGCTTTCCAATACCCTCTGCATAAAATGTTGCTGCCAATGAATTAAAATGAGTCTTGACGTTGTCTTGAAGCTTCTCATTATTTTGGAAGTGCTGCCCTCCTAGTCACTTCTTCAGTTCAGGAAAAACATGGAAGTCACTCGGCGCTAGGTTGGGACTGTATGCCGGGTGATCGAAAATATCCCATATTACTCAAGGAGCCGGAGGGACGCCCGTACAGTGCTGCTGTAACCCACCGGTTCCTTGAGCAATTTCAAGACTCATTTTATTTCATTGGCGGCAACATTTTATGCAGAGGGTTTTGGAAAGCTTGTCCACAGGTACGACAAATGTCTCAATCTCCACGGTGATTGTCGAAAAGTAACCATAAGAGTACATAACTTTTAGTAATAAAAACATTGTTATATATGCACTTGTCTTTTTGTTACGGCCGATCGGAGGTTGAAAAAAAATAGCCCTCGTATGTCATCATGCACATTCTAACATTACTTTAGTTAAAATTAGATTTAAAATTGATTATGAAATCGGCCCTAAGAGTTAACATTTCTGATCTTTTTCTTACACATTATAAATGTAATAAGTCTCATTTTCTCAAATCAGTTTCTTTGAAAGTTTCATGCCTTAATCATAGAGCCAATAAAAACATACTCCTAGCGTTTACAACCGTTTCTACATCAACACTGTAAATCTCTCAAAAATTTTGTTCTGGTTACCCTACAAAGGCGAAATTAATAAATGGAAATTTTTGCCAGGAAATACCTCATACGTATTTTAAGGCAACACTTTTAACACTTGCAAAAATGGGTCATGAAATTCTCATACCAACCCCTTGTGCATTGATTTTTCCTGGATTTGTTTCCTGGCATTTTTGAAACTTCCATGTCGGATAATTACAATTATTATAAAGCTGCAAAAATGACTCAAAAAATTTCCGGAAAGAATCAACACCCCGATTCATAAAAGTAGGTTAAATTTTGCTACATTAGATAGCTTAAAATTCATGATTTTGATATTTTGTAATGACCCATTTGGTGTAAACTCGTCAACGATCTACAAAACTTGACGTTCATTGCATTTTTTTTTAAAGTTACTCACCTTTAGGAAAGTTCATAAATTTTTCAACCTCCGGTTCCTGTTTATGTTTGTTTTCCAAATGCCGTACAAGTTTGTTTTGTAATGTATGACAATAGAAACAGTAATTCTTCTTTGTTGAGGAGCGATGTGACTGCATTGATCTAGATTGTTCTGATGTAGATGGTTCTGAAGTAGATGGTTCTGAACGTTCTGAAATAGATACATTTAAACAGATCCTATTCATTGTATGGAGTGCAATCATCATCTACCTGTAACTACTTTAGGACAAACATAATTTTCTTGCTCCCAATCAAATGGACTAGTAGAAAACTGAATAGGTGAATTTGATTTGGAAGATGGACATATGTAATCTGGATCTGCATCACTGTCATCCGATAAATTATACCGTGAATGGCGTACATCTAAAAAAAAATACTTATTAAAAACAAGCTTTACACATAGGGCGTAGACACAATTTATAGAAATAGGTAATTTTTGTATTAAGTGCACGAAATGAGTTTTTTTATGGCGCGTGAGAATGTCAATTTTCGCAGAGACCTTTAGGTCGAGGCAGAAAAGCCATTCAAACGCGCCATAAAAACACGAATTTTGCCACGAAATACAAACGTTTTTTCTACAGCCGTCAAAAAAAGAATAAAAGAATAATTTCTAGAAGTAAAATACGAACATTAATTTGCTAACATAATATGTAGTCACCTAATGTGTTGTAACTAAGGAAATGGTGTAATTAACCGTTTTTTCACTGCTAGCCGTGAAGAAATATTATTTTTTCACGTGTTAAAAAAAGTTAAACTTCGCGTATCTATAGCGATGCATAAATGTCACGTTTTTTTGATGGCTGTAGAAAATAGTAATTTACGATACAAGTGCGTAAAGCTACTCTTTAGGCACGGGTGGGGTAGAGTTAAAACGCTCGCTCACTCGCGTTTTAAGCCCCACGAGTGACTAAAGATGCTTTACGCATGTGTATCGTACAATATTTTATCTACGATAGAATCTAAAAAATATGGTAAATATAAAAAATATTTTACATGTAAATTAAAATTACTAGCAACCGGTCCTAATTTTGAGGGTTTTAAAAATTTTAAAACACGTTGCTACTAACTACGTGCCTAATGAAATTTTTTAAGCACGTTGCTATTAACAACGTAAACTAATGAAAACATGTTACTAAACAGTCGTTTTACAAACTAAAAACTGCCAACTAAAAGGCAATTTTACACACTGTCGTAGATAAAAGTAATTTATCTACGACAGTGCCTAAATTAGCCTTTTAGTTGGCAGTTTTAAGTTTGTAAAACGACGGTTTAAAAACATGTTTTCATTACGTCGTTAGTAGTAACGTGTTTAAAAGATTTCATTAGGCACGTTGTCAGTAGCAAAGTGTTTTAAAATTTGTAAAACACGCAAAATTACGACCGGTTGCTGGTAATCCTAATTTACATTAAATTTTTTTTATATTTACCGTGTTTTCTAAATTCTATCGTAGATAAAATATTGTACGATACACATGCGTAAAGCATCTTTAGTCACTCGCGGGGTTTAAAACGCTCGCTCGTGCCTAAAGAGTAGCTTTACGCACTTGTATCGTAAATTACTATTTTGACGGCTGTAGAAATAAGTAATTTTTGACGGCTGTAGAAAAAAGTAATTTTTGAAGCTATTTTTAACTTTAAATGCACCATTTTTTAAACAAAATTTGGAATACAGGGTGTATAAAAACTGTTGCACTATTTGTGTTAGCATACAGTAAAAATGTAAAAAAAAATTCCTGGTGTTTTTCTGTTTTATCTAATTTTTTTCATTTTTTTACAATTAAAAAGGCTTCATTAATTGACTATGATTTATTCAAATATTTTGTAATATAGATTTTAAACATGCTGTACAGCGGCTGATTCAGAAAACTGCTTATTTATATAGGTATATTTAACCATTTTTAATTCCACGAGATATGCTGATTTTAAAGACCTGCAACATTTCACGTCTAGAACTCTACATGGATTAGTAGTAAATTGCAAACATTTCAAAATTTGCGTGGAACCACTTACGAAATAAAATTATTTTTGGTTTTAATTACATCATTGTGAAAAACGTTCAGACAAGATGTGTTTCATTATAAAAACTCTTAATAAAAATCTAAATTAACAGAGTAACTAAAAGGGAACAGACGTGTAATTTAGTATTTCTGAATTGTTTTCAAGAAGTGGATTTTATTACAGTTATACAAAGATTTAAAACACTACTTGTTTTAATGCTAAAAATTGGCACATTTTTATTTTATTTTTTTGAATTTTTCAACGGTGCTCATACGACATATCAATGAACATATGTATTTACTTATATAACATAAAATATAGATGGTGTTCCATTAAAAAAGTAAGTATTGTACCCCAATCCCATATTGAAAACATTTCCGTTTTACTTAATAAATACATACCTAGTCTAAATTTGCCTTTTGATATCATTTAAAAAATAGCTTAGGTATACAAAATTATTACCTTTTTCGTCATCATCGTAAAACAAAACTCTTTTACATTTTGGTGAGACAGGCCGAAGTATTTTAGGATTTATCAGATTTTCCTCTCTTACGTTCTTGTTGATTTCCAATCGTTCCAGCACTTAAATAAATTATTACATATTAGAAAACTTCTGCCTTTTGAAATACAAAGATGAGCCATATTATGAAGTCACAAAAAAATTAACCCATAGGACTAACTTAAGAAGTAATGGACATTCTCCATTACTGCTATAAATCAAGCATTATTAATTATTTCATCACTAGGTAGTACTAGAAATAAAAAATAAAAAATCCAAGAGTTATAGTCACAAGCCATTTGCAAAGTCGGCCGCATCGACCTTGGAAATCGAACAAAAAATTTGCTTGTACGAGAATGTAGTATTTTTATTTATTATTCAATTAGTCCTTTTTTATTCAATAACAAATTGCTGTTTTTTGCTGATTATTGAGGTTGCAGTGCTTGTGTTGAGTAACGAATTTTTACAAATCCCTAAATTATTAATTTTTTCCTCATATTGTTATTAGAAAAATTCACACAAATTAGTATAGTATTATTACACTCGGAAGAAAGTAAGCTTTTAAAGATGTGAAATTTGATTCCTCGTGGTATTAGAAAAAACAAGATAGCCTGTACCTTGATTATATCAATAAAGTTAACAGTGGAAATAATTACAGTGAACAGACTTCAATCACCCCATCATATGTGCCAAATTTGCATTTAATCCGATAAACGGTTCTACAGAAATCAAAGCGGCCCATACTTTTGGGACACACTGTATTATTTTAATTGACACAACTGAAACGGAGTGTAAATAGAGAGTAAATACTTACCCACTACAAGTTTTTTGTTATTCATACTAAATACCGGATCTTGGCAACTCATCAGGACATCACACATCACTCCGAAGAAAAGCCGCGATAATCCAGCTTCCAAAGGATGATAATTTAAAAATTCGGTATAACTAAACAAACTTAAGACACGGTGACACGCACAGTCTTGCGAGTCTACACAATTGCAAGCTTGCATGCACTCTTGTAGCCTGTACCAGGAGGTGGTCTCCGACCCCCCGCACCTGCACTTGCTTATCGCTTCCTCACTGCAAGACGTGCGAAAAGCTGTCGATTCGAAGAAATGATATTAGTAATCGAGTTGTTGGAAATTTTATTTATTTGAAATTTAGCTGCAGACACATTTTCCCGCAAACTTTAACTCGCTAGCAGCTATTAATTAATATACTATTCAATTTTATTGTATTTAAAATCTTATTAATATATCATTTTCTAATGTTAATAACCACTATCACTGTTATTATAACGGGTTATAGAATCTAGTCTAATAATTCTGTTAAATAATTTTAAAGGCATAAACAAGAAAACCTATTGAAATGGGGTAACGAATAAAACTGCACCGTTTACCTAGAAGGAACTGAATTAGTTTTAGCTATTTATCAACACCCGGCGTCTAGTAGAAAAACAGAGACAAAAAATACAAAGCTTTGTTTTTTACTTCAGTTGCAGAAATGTTGTCAAGTATGCAGTAACCAGTGACGGAGTTTGTTTTTGGTGTCCGATGTTGGAGGGAGTAGGTACCTACATACGTGTCGAAATGACATCACGCCAAGAACGGGGAAGGAATGAAGCATTCTTTCCAATAATAATCAGCTGTAGTAACTTACTTTTTCCATTATTTTGCAAAAATCGATCTACTGATTATTTCCAAATATGTAATGAGAATAAGAAAACAATACGTATGTAAATATATCAATGTACCTAGTTGTACTGTTTGAATACATATTATCAGTTATCGATGCAGATGCGGATCAAGGATATGTGAGGCCCAGGGCTAAATTTTTTTAGAGGCCCCATTCCCATTTATGCAACTGGTACAAAGGGATCTAAATGATTAGAAACCGCACTAGATTATAACCTTCGAATCTCTTCGAGGCCCCCGAAATTCAGTGGCCCGGGGCTGCAGCCCCCTTAGCCCCCCCCCCCTTAATCCGGCTCTGTATCGATGTCATTACTCATCACCTTTTACAACTCCCAACTTGAATTTATGTGAAGCTTTTGTAGACAATGATTTTATTGCAGTTCTAGGTAATTTTTGTTTTTCCAACTTTAACCACTGAGAATTGGTGTTACTCCCGGAATGTTAAATTGCAAAGGATGGTTTAGAGTTTAGAATATTACTTGAAAAAGCATTAAATTTACAATACGGTGTTTATTACATTTTTATCTTAGACAAAGTTAAGGTTTCGCATTTTTTTAGTTACCCAATTAGAAGCCATTACCAAAATGTATGTTCTCCAAAAGCTAAATTATGTATTATGTCTGAGCGATTTTAAAAATTATAAGTTAACACAGTTTCCAAAGAATTGGATAGATTGTCAAAAGTTTGAAGACTTAAAAATTTGCCAATTGGACAATCCGATAAAAGCGTTTAATATATGTACCAAGTTCGAATCGTCACAAAAAGAAAATCACAAATATACTTGTTAAAACTGGCTTGAAGTTGAAATTCGTAACTGCAGCTCCCATGGAACGCTAAAAAAATCTTTCAAAAAAACAAATTAAATACTAAAAGGAAAAAATTGAGATTTTTTTAAATTTTTTCGTTTTATCGACAAATAAATATAATGGATTTCTCCTTCAGACTCCGGTTGTTTCGTACCAATGTTCAAGCGTTTCTTAAACTAAATTCGCGTCGTCAGCAAACAAAAAATATAAATGTTTGTTAAAATTGAGTTGAAATTATTACAAACGTCTAGATCTTTCCGATTGCTTCCTGGCAGTACCTATATCATAGTGTATCTATTCGAATTATATCACTTTTTTACGGCGTCCGCATTAAAATTCGTAAGTGCAGCTCTCGTGGATTTTATCGTGGCTGTTTTTTTAAATGCCTTTTTTCATGTAAAACAAGTTATAAAATTAACTTTATTTACTAGGGATATTTCAAATTATTTCTCCTTCAATCTCATGGTAACTATGCAATAGGGTGCCACTTATTTATAGGTAAAACAAATTTTTCAATTATTTTGCTTGGACTCCCCCTAAATGTGTTTCTTTAGATATAAAGAAACAATCCTTAAAATTTTAGCCAAATCGGATAATATTAACCCATGCCGACCTCCACGTAAAGTTTTACTGATACACCAAATTGAAAAATTACTCTATCTCATGACATAAACATGTAATTTATTTCTGAACAAGTAATTTTTGTGTTACAATGATTCTTCTTACTCATAAAAATAATTCGGGTGTTAACACAGACGTTGAATAAACATTTAGGCCTATTTAAAAAATAATACCTATATATTTTTGTTTCTTAATGTTTTTTTTTGCATCTGGATACCCTTTTCGATAGTCTGCAATTGCCTAGAAAAAATGAAAACAAAACATAGCGTAAAAATTGTTCAAAATATTTTGTAGATTTATGGGTACTTGAAATAAATATGTTTGCTGCTCAATACTTTTTGTTACCCTGTCATTGTAATCTGTCTGAAGTTTCACTTCTCTCTCGGCCGTATCATTTGTTCCTTCAAATTTTTACAACCTCTTCTCCTTGTATAAACTCAGAACAACTTTTCTATTCAATCTGTGGTCGATTTAAAATTTTGGTGGAAACTAAAAACCTGGTAAAGAAATGTCTGAACTTTCCGCTTATCACTTGAATTAGAATGTCACTGTCTTCATTCTGTAGAAACTCTGGCACATCCTTCACTCTTAAAATACATTTCTTGGGCACCTCATTGGCATCATCCTATTGTTCTTCATCGCCGTCTCTTTAATCTTGATCGTCATAACCAAAATCATCATCTTTGTCATTTTGGTTTAATTTATCGATAATTTCTTTACATATTATTGCCTTCGTCTCGTTACTTACATCGTCGTCATGCAGAGATAAAGGAATATATTCATCTTTTAAATAATATAACTGGTTTACTAATTTCTTCACTTTTATTTCGGCAACCCCCTTAATTGGTTAATTGTATAAACTCTTCAAACATTTCAAATCTGCTAATAGTACCTTTTTTGCCCGATGAGCTACAAACCAATACTGACAATATCATTGCACTATGAAATCATTAACTTGTAATAACGCTGTTGTCTCTGTTGAAGTCCCTTTGGCCATCCAGCGAGCATGATGGCAAGCTCCAGGTTGCTTCAATAAAACATACTGAATTATTTTGATATCCTAAAAATAATAATAAGAGTTTAAGAAACTGTAATCTTTTATTGACCATTTTTCATTCAACACTTTTACACAAAAATTAAGTATTGGGTCGATGTTTGCATTTCCTCTAATATTCTTTTTAAATTACTGCAACGACTCACATAATAATCAGTTTTTATTTTCGGTTAGTGTTCTTTAAATAGTTAAAATAAAACCATATTAGCACCATAGGATGGCACGAAATGTTTAAATACAGTAGCTAAAATCACTTCAGCTATATGGTGTCGGCAGCCCAAAAATAGTACATCTGTATTCATCTTTCTTTCGAGTAAAGTACAAGCGCCATTCCACCTGCATGTATTGGAAGCAGTTGTATAAAAAAAAATGTTTGAACTTTTTCGATTAGACCCCACTTATCTACAATGTCGGACACAGCAGAACTGATCTCTGCACCGGTAGAAGAAGGAAGTTCAGGAATTCTTAATAATCTTTCAACATTCGAAGGAATCATCGCCAATCTCTCTACTTTTTTGCCACCGCCAGAACACCTCGATAACATTTTTCCATACCAGTGAAGTGCTAAACACTTTACAATTTACATCACTGGCTAAAAATCAGTTTCTCGCTGTCTGAAAACTGCTGAATCTTTGTATTCATTTTTCTGAAGGTCTGGTCACGTTTCGTACATTTTTTTATTTTCGCTAGAATTTTATCAGGATTTTGCGTCGGTATCCTGGATTTCTTCCAATACAAAATGATTTCTTCAGCAATGAGTGTAATACTGTTAGATAAGTCTGTATCTTAAATTATAAAATAAAACTTTCAGCACGTCCCCGATAGAAGGTAATTTACACCCTACCCTGTAAAACTTCATGCTTATGTCGGCACAGGCCAATATTAACCGACCTAGCTGAAATTTTCAGAAGTCTTTTGTTGCATCCAAAGGTACAAATTTAGGGAGAGTCCTTAATAAATTTTAAAATTTGGAAATTAAGTGGCACCCTACCATGCAACTACAAACAACATCTTAGCAACCATAGATTCAGGAAATCGTTGATGTTACTTACATATTCTTACTTTAAATGTAGTTAGGAAATTCTGAAATGTCATACAATTAATACTAATATGCTAGTAAATAAAATATTGTATGCACCACTGGAGATATTAATGTATTTTACCTTCGGTTAACTGAGTGACCTCAGGGAAAAATATATTTACAGTGCCACCAAGCACACAAAAACCCCGGGTAGGGGAGGCTGGCGCTAGCTCCGTTTGACAATTACACTCCGTAGAAAAATTATAAACATTCGTAAACGCGGGAAATTTTAAAACTTTTATTTTAAAAAACATCTGAATACTTTTGCATGTAACAGTGTTTAAGTTACTAAACCACTACTTATTAAATAATTCATTGTAACAAAAACAATAGTACATAGAACAACTAAGAAGGCAATACATACTTTTATAATAATAAATTACTGAGAAATTATATAAAATAAATATATTAGATTGCCTAATTATCAATTATCCTAAAGGCTAATACAAAAACTTTTTAAACAAAGGAAATAGACATTAAGATCTCCAGAGCAAAGAAAAGCTGAAGAGCGAAAAAATGCTGACCCAAATACAGTATATTCTTCTTATAATAGACTTGCTTGTAATCGATTCTCGTTTTGCAATGTACTGACTACCAAAGTCCCGAGTAAAGAGTCATTCAAATGTAACTTTTGTAAACACCTGTCTCATCAGCGACGTTAAGAGGGTATAATATTTAAGATGAAATATTTTCTTAATGAAATGACGTAACTATTTTTGTCGCTGGCTCTTAGACTATAAAGAACCATAATAGCAAGCTTTGCGGAGAGGTACACTTGCTTTCAAAACTTTCGCGTACAACTATTTTTTGGTGTATTAAATCAGGGTTGTAATTAATCAACCTGACATTTAAATTTTTGAAAAGTCAAAATGCCTCGACTGACAGAGCACATGCTGTCAATGTCATTTTTAACCTAATCTCAAAATTACAGGGTCGCACAGCTAAAATTTTGCAAAATCGTTGTTACTTGATTTTGAATGTGTACGCGAAAGTTTTGAAAGCAAGTGTACATTCAAACAAAAAACAAATGTCACTTTGCTATTGCTGTTATTGTGTCAGATAGAAGTGTCTAATTTTCAGGTTTTTACTTCCTTTTACAATAAAGGAAGTATTGGATTCACCCCAAAAATTCGACATTGAGTTTTCAACAGATCTTCACGTTTTAGAGTCTCCTGATCCCAAAAAACATATTTTTTTTCATTGGTCTGTCTGTGTGTGTGTGTGTGTCTGTGTGTCTGTCTGCCTGTGAACAGAATATCTCAAAAACGAAAAGAGGTATGGCGTTGAAACTTCATATATAAGTTTTGTGTACTATCTAGATGCGACAGCAAGCTTTTGAAGAAAATCGCATAACCGGAAGTGGTGTTTACTCTTGTGATTTTTCAGTTTTAAAATATATTTAAAATAGAAGTTAATAAAAAAACAAAAAACACAAAAGAAACCCATTAATTCAACTAATTTTCATTGGTTGAGTTTTACATGCTCTTAGAAATAATTGATAATATAGTGTGTCTGCTTAAGTTCGCACCATATGGAAAACTTTTTTATTATAAATTTTACGAAAAAAAGTTATCCTTTATCAAAAGTTCTGCATGGTCCAAAACTTAAAACGCAATCATCAGATATCAATTTTTTAAGCCGTATACGAGGAATGTCAAAAAATATGAATTCTGCTCAAGAGTAAAGTACCTTTATTTGTGACAATATCGAAAATTGTTATTAAGAAAAGTTGATTAGAATCAAAAACTACGTTCAAATATCTAATTACACCTATCTACGATGAAAATCAGGTTTTGTTATTTTTCACATTTTTTAAGTGGTTTCATATGGAAAATCATCAAAATAATGCAACATAGAGGTTACGAGACGTATAGGTTATCAAAGTTTTAACGAATAAAGAGATAACTGAAAAAAGTTTCCGATTCTGTCAAAAATAAAGTTTTACATCAAATATTAGATAAAAATGTCCATCTTGTAGAAACCATTGACACTGAAGATAACAGTCATACTTCTTAATATTTATTAAACATTGTAATTCAGTGCATAAAACAGTGTCAAGAATTTGATTGTTGTGTTCGTGGTTTTATAACAGACTAACCCGAAAACAATGTTCTGCACAAAAATAATTTGTTTTTGTACAAACATCTTCTGAATATAAGTCAAATCGCACCATAAATACACATTTTCGTAAATATCTTGACTTCAGCGCCACCTATCGTGTCCATTTTTTGTAAGAAGATTTATTTCTACGTAGCCAACATCTATTCCGAATATGAGCTAAATCGTACCATACATACACATTTTCGTAAATATCTTCACTCCAGCGCCACCTACCGGGTTCATTTTTTGTAAAAACATTTCTTTCTACGTAACCAACGTATATTCTGAATATGAGCTAAATCGGACCACAAATACACATTTTCGTAAATATCTTGACTCCAGCGCCACCTATCGTGTCCATTTTTTGTAAGAAGATTTATTTCTACGTAGCCAACATCTATTCCGAATATGAGCTAAATCGTACCATACATACACATTTTCGTAAATATCTTCACTCCAGCGCCACCTACCGGGTTCATTTTTTGTAAAAACATTTCTTTCTACGTAACCAACGTATATTCCGAATATGAGCCAAATCGCACCATAAATACACATTTTCGTAAATATCTTGACTCCAGCGCCACCTATCGTGTCCATTTTTTGTAAGAAGATTTATTTCTACGTAGCCAACATCTATTCCGAATATGAGCTAAATTGTACCATACATACACATTTTCGTAAATATCTTCACTCCAGCGCCACCTACCGGGTTCATTTTTTGTAAAAACATTTCTTTCTACGTAACCAACGTATATTCCGAATATGAGCCAAATCGCACCATAAATACACATTTTCGTAAATATCTTGACTCCAGCGCCACCTATCGTGTCCATTTTTTGTAAGAAGATTTATTTCTACGTAGCCAACATCTATTCCGAATATGAGCTAAATCGTACCATACATACACATTTTCGTAAATATCTTCACTCCAGCGCCAACTACCGGGTCCATTTTCTGTAAAAATATTTATTTCTACGTAACTAACATATATTCTGAATATGAGCTAAATCGGACGATAAATACAGTTTATCCAAATATCTCGATCCAGCGCCACCTGTTGTAAAATGGTTGTTCATAAACCTTCGCGGGTGTGCTCACAATAACTCACCAAAGTTTCATCTCAATCGGATGAATGGTATAGGAACGCATGCGGGACAAACAAATAAACATTCATTTATATACAGGGTGTAACATAAATGTGGGCCGCTACTTCAGGAGCGTATTCTACTCATCAAAATGATGAAAAAAGTTGATATAAACATACGTCCAAAAATGAATCTTTTACCTGATACGGTCATTTTTGTGTTGAAACTTCAAATTATTTACGAAGAATTATTATTTTATATTCAGCCATAATGAAATAAAAGAATTAGTTATCCATGGAGATATGACATGGAGGTGATACCAGTTACCATTCGAAGAAAGTTAAAATGTATCTAGTGGCCTTCCATCAAATAAACAAAGAAAATAGTTATAATTCGGAGTGTTCACATTACTTGTTGTCAAGTTTTTGTAACAGGAAAACGACTCATTTTTGGACATATGTTTATATCAACTTTTTTAATCGTTTTGATAAGTAGAATACGCTCCTGAAGTAGCGGCCTACATTTTTACTACACCCTGTAAATATATACATATAGATTTCAATAACCACACTTGGATGAAAACTGTAATTATAATTAGCATCGAAATGGAATGCACCAGGATGTACATCAGCGTGCAGTGTTAGTCTGGATCGAGCAGTGCGTACTCGAACGGTTTCCAGTCTTGCTTCCCGTTGCTCATCCATATCTGAAACTCGTATGCCCTTTTTTTTGGGCTTGAAGTGTAGATCGACCAATCGCTTGTCGTTTGGGTGGCATAACTGATTTGACAGCGGAAGTAATGCCTTGTGATGACTATTACCAATTCACTTGCAAAAAGCAAAGAAAATATGTATGATATCTACTATCTAATGTCGACCAGCAATTGGAATTATACAATCAACACCACTTGTTATGTCACACACGAACCAAAATGTCGTTTGTATTTGATTCAATTCAATTTTGTACTCATACATCGAAAACAATGGTTGTACTAATTAGGAAACCTTCTCCGGTATGTGCACAATAACTCACCAAAGTTTCATCGCAATCGGATGAATGGTATAAGAACGCATACGGGACAAACAAAATCATCATTCATTTTTATAGATATAGATAATGCTAGTAATATGACCAAAATGTGTATACAACTTTCAAAAATGAGGAAATTGGTATGCCAGACATTATAACTTATGGATGTTCTGCTCACATTTTTAATTTACTTGCTCATGATGTTGAAGTTGCTTGTATTAAGAAAGGAGTTACAAAGGTCATCAAATATTTCCGAAACAATCATTTTGCTTCTGCGAAATATCGACAATCAGGTGAAAATTTGTTGATATTGCCACAAGATGTAAGGTGGAATACTCTTGCCGATTGTTTAGAATTATATTCAAATAACTGGCATATTCTATCAAAAATATATATTGACCATCGAGTTGCTATTGATACTAATGAGGCATCAAAAGTTAACGATACTATGTTAAAAATAAAAGTGCAAGAGTATATGTGTAAATTAAAAAAAAATCAGTTGCCTTGGACTTGCTTCAGAAAGATGCATGTACCATATCAGAGACTACCGCAATTTGGATAAATCTTTTAAATGAGTTTAAAGAAGATGAATCATTTGCAAATTTTGATGTCAATCAGTGTCAAAAGCGCATGGAAATGGCAATGACTCCTTGTCACTATTTCGCCAATTTATTTGACCACCGTTTTAGAGGCGAAAATTTCTATCAAAATCAATTAGAACTAGCCATGGAGTATGTACGTACATATCTATCATCCTGAAACATTGCCAACTATTATCAATTATCAGGCAGACTTCACCATTCAAGGAGTATATATTTAGCATTCAGACTATCGAAAATGTAAAACCTGCTTCATGGTGGATGGCAATTAAATGCAATCTTAACGTAGTGTTCTTGTGCCCTGGGTGGCACTAAGGGTATAGACATTCCTTGCAAATTTGAACAAAATTGGTCGAGTACTTTCTGTGATACATGACCGTCCCCATGAAAAGTGAAACACCCTGTATACGCTTGAGGACAAAAAAAACGTTTATCTAGTTTCTGGTGGTTGAGTCAATTTAGGTAGGTAATAGATTTCACTTCAGAGCGAATTCAGAGAATGTCTGAAAATTCCAGTGACTATTCAATTCACCTGTCACCTGTCAAAAAGTGACCAATAAAAATCCAGAATTCTGAAGTTTCTTGACCAATAAAAAAAATATCAGTGGATATATCTTCCTAGAAGGTATTCAAGTGACTATTTTAAAGAAATGCGATTTTTATTAGAAAAAGTCAATATTAGTGTTCTGTTACTATAGAAATTGCGTAGTTTGTTGCTAGATTTACTGAAAACTAATTTGAAAAAGTAGTTTGGTTCATTGAATAGTCCCTCGAATGCCATTCTTAGTCACAGTTAAGTAGATTATTTTTGCGGTGGTAACACTACTCATGTCCATTGCGCTTGGGATTAGGACTCGTGCTATCGCACTCATCCTAATCGTACAAAAGCGCAATGGACATTCGTGACACCACTGCAAAAATAGTCGGCATAACTTTGACTACTCATGGTATTATAAGTGACTATTCAATTCACCTGTCATCTGTCAAAAAGTGACCAATGAAAATCCAGAATTCTGACGTTTCTTGACCAATCAAAAAATATCAGTGGATATATCTTCCTAGAAGGTATTCAAGTAACTATTTTAAACAAATGTGATTTTTATTAGAAAAAGTCAATATTAGTGTTCTGTTACTATAGAAATTGCGTAGTTTGTTGCTAGATTTACTGAAAACTAATTTGAAAAAGTAGTTGGTTCATTAAATAGTCCCTCGAATACCATTCTTAGTCAAAGTTAAGTAGATTATTTTTGCGGTGGTATCACTACTCATGTCCATTGTGCTTGGGATTAGGACTCGTGCTAGCGCACTCGTCCTAATCGTACCAAAGCGCAATGGACATTCGTGACACCACCGCAAAAATAGTCGACATAACTTTGACTACTCATGGTATTATAAGTGACTATTCAATTCACCTGTCATCTGTCAAAAAGTGACCAATGAAAATCCAGAATTCTGACGTTTCTTGACCAATCAAAAAAATATCAGTGGATATATCTTCCTAGAAGGTATTCAAGTGACTATTTTAAAGAAATGCGATTTTTATTAGAAAAAGTCAATAATAGTGTTCTGTTACTATAGAAATTGCGTAGTTTGTTGCTAGATTTACTGAAAACTAATTTGAAAAAGTAGTTTGGTTCATTGAATAGTCCCTCGAATGCCATTCTTAGTCACAGTTAAGTAGATTATTTTTGCGGTGGTAACACTACTCATGTCCATTGCGCTTGGGATTAGGACTCGTGCTATCGCACTCGTCCTAATCGTACAAAAGCGCAATGGACATTCGTGACACCACTGCAAAAATAGTCGGCATAACTTTGACTACTCATGGTATTATAAGTGACTATTCAATTCACCTGTCATCTGTCAAAAAGTGACCAATGAAAATCCAGAATTCTGACGTTTCTTGACCAATCAAAAAAATATCAGTGGATATATCTTCCTAGAAGGTATTCAAGTAACTATTTTAAACAAATGTGATTTTTATTAGAAAAAGTCAATATTAGTGTTCTGTTACTATAGAAATTGCGTAGTTTGTTGCTAGATTTACTGAAAACTAATTTGAAAAAGTAGTTGGTTCATTAAATAGTCCCTCGAATACCATTCTTAGTCAAAGTTAAGTAGATTATTTTTGCGGTGGTATCACTACTCATGTCCATTGTGCTTGGGATTAGGACTCGTGCTAGCGCACTCGTCCTAATCGTACCAAAGCGCAATGGACATTCGTGACACCACCGCAAAAATAGTCGACATAACTTTGACTACTCATGGTATTATAAGTGACTATTCAATTCACCTGTCATCTGTCAAAAAGTGACCAATGAAAATCCAGAATTCTGACGTTTCTTGACCAATCAAAAAAATATCAGTGGATATATCTTCCTAGAAGGTATTCAAGTGACTATTTTAAAGAAATGCGATTTTATTAGAAAAAGTCAATATTAGTGTTCTGTTACTATAGAAATTGCGTAGTTTGTTGCTAGATTTACTGAAAACTAATTTGAAAAAGTAGTTTGGTTCATTGAATAGTCCCTCGAATGCCATTCTTAGTCACAGTTAAGTAGATTATTTTTGCGGTGGTAACACTACTCATGTCCATTGCGCTTGGGATTAGACTCGTGCTATCGCACTCGTCCTAATCGTACAAAAGCGCAATGGACATTCGTGACACCACTGCAAAAATAGTCGGCATAACTTTGACTACTCATGGTATTATAAGTGACTATTCAATTCACCTGTCATCTGTCAAAAAGTGACCAATGAAAATCCAGAATTCTGACGTTTCTTGACCAATCAAAAAAATATCAGTGGATATATCTTCCTAGAAGGTATTCAAGTAACTATTTTAAACAAATGTGATTTTTATTAGAAAAAGTCAATATTAGTGTTCTGTTACTATAGAAATTGCGTAGTTTGTTGCTAGATTTACTGAAAACTAATTTGAAAAAGTAGTTGGTTCATTAAATAGTCCCTCGAATACCATTCTTAGTCAAAGTTAAGTAGATTATTTTTGCGGTGGTATCACTACTCATGTCCATTGTGCTTGGGATTAGGACTCGTGCTAGCGCACTCGTCCTAATCGTACCAAAGCGCAATGGACATTCGTGACACCACCGCAAAAATAGTCGACATAACTTTGACTACTCATGGTATTATAAGTGACTATTCAATTCACCTGTCATCTGTCAAAAAGTGACCAATGAAAATCAGAATTCTGACGTTTCTTGACCAATCAAAAAAATATCAGTGGATATATCTTCCTAGAAGGTATTCAAGTGACTATTTTAAAGAAATGCGATTTTTATTAGAAAAAGTCAATATTAGTGTTCTGTTACTATAGAAATTGCGTAGTTTGTTGCTAGATTTACTGAAAACTAATTTGAAAAAGTAGTTTGGTTCATTGAATAGTCCCTCGAATGCCATTCTTAGTCACAGTTAAGTAGATTATTTTTGCGGTGGTAACACTACTCATGTCCATTGCGCTTGGGATTAGGACTCGTGCTATCGCACTCGTCCTAATCGTACAAAAGCGCAATGGACATTCGTGACACCACTGCAAAAATAGTCGGCATAACTTTGACTACTCATGGTATTATAAGTGACTATTCAATTCACCTGTCATCTGTCAAAAAGTGACCAATGAAAATCCAGAATTCTGACGTTTCTTGACCAATCAAAAAAATATCAGTGGATATATCTTCCTAGAAGGTATTCAAGTAACTATTTTAAACAAATGTGATTTTTATTAGAAAAAGTCAATATTAGTGTTCTGTTACTATAGAAATTGCGTAGTTTGTTGCTAGATTTACTGAAAACTAATTTGAAAAAGTAGTTGGTTCATTAAATAGTCCCTCGAATACCATTCTTAGTCAAAGTTAAGTAGATTATTTTTGCGGTGGTATCACTACTCATGTCCATTGTGCTTGGGATTAGGACTCGTGCTAGCGCACTCGTCCTAATCGTACCAAAGCGCAATGGACATTCGTGACACCACCGCAAAAATAGTCGACATAACTTTGACTACTCATGGTATTATAAGTGACTATTCAATTCACCTGTCATCTGTCAAAAAGTGACCAATGAAAATCCAGAATTCTGACGTTTCTTGACCAATCAAAAAAATATCAGTGGATATATCTTCCTAGAAGGTATTCAAGTGACTATTTTAAAGAAATGCGATTTTTATTAGAAAAAGTCAATATTAGTGTTCTGTTACTATAGAAATTGCGTAGTTTGTTGCTAGATTTACTGAAAACTAATTTGAAAAAGTAGTTTGGTTCATTGAATAGTCCCTCGAATGCCATTCTTAGTCACAGTTAAGTAGATTATTTTTGCGGTGGTAACACTACTCATGTCCATTGCGCTTGGGATTAGGACTCGTGCTATCGCACTCGTCCTAATCGTACAAAAGCGCAATGGACATTCGTGACACCACTGCAAAAATAGTCGGCATAACTTTGACTACTCATGGTATTATAAGTGACTATTCAATTCACCTGTCATCTGTCAAAAAGTGACCAATGAAAATCCAGAATTCTGACGTTTCTTGACCAATCAAAAAAATATCAGTGGATATATCTTCCTAGAAGGTATTCAAGTAACTATTTTAAACAAATGTGATTTTTATTAGAAAAAGTCAATATTAGTGTTCTGTTACTATAGAAATTGCGTAGTTTGTTGCTAGATTTACTGAAAACTAATTTGAAAAAGTAGTTGGTTCATTAAATAGTCCCTCGAATACCATTCTTAGTCAAAGTTAAGTAGATTATTTTTGCGGTGGTATCACTACTCATGTCCATTGTGCTTGGGATTAGGACTCGTGCTAGCGCACTCGTCCTAATCGTACCAAAGCGCAATGGACATTCGTGACACCACCGCAAAAATAGTCGACATAACTTTGACTACTCATGGTATTATAAGTGACTATTCAATTCACCTGTCATCTGTCAAAAAGTGACCAATGAAAATCCAGAATTCTGACGTTTCTTGACCAATCAAAAAAATATCAGTGGATATATCTTCCTAGAAGGTATTCAAGTGACTATTTTAAAGAAATGCGATTTTTATTAGAAAAAGTCAATATTAGTGTTCTGTTACTATAGAAATTGCGTAGTTTGTTGCTAGATTTACTGAAAACTAATTTGAAAAAGTAGTTTGGTTCATTGAATAGTCCCTCGAATGCCATTCTTAGTCACAGTTAAGTAGATTATTTTTGCGGTGGTAACACTACTCATGTCCATTGCGCTTGGGATTAGGACTCGTGCTATCGCACTCGTCCTAATCGTACAAAAGCGCAATGGACATTCGTGACACCACTGCAAAAATAGTCGGCATAACTTTGACTACTCATGGTATTATAAGTGACTATTCAATTCACCTGTCATCTGTCAAAAAGTGACCAATGAAAATCCAGAATTCTGACGTTTCTTGACCAATCAAAAAAATATCAGTGGATATATCTTCCTAGAAGGTATTCAAGTAACTATTTTAAACAAATGTGATTTTTATTAGAAAAAGTCAATATTAGTGTTCTGTTACTATAGAAATTGCGTAGTTTGTTGCTAGATTTACTGAAAACTAATTTGAAAAAGTAGTTGGTTCATTAAATAGTCCCTCGAATACCATTCTTAGTCAAAGTTAAGTAGATTATTTTTGCGGTGGTATCACTACTCATGTCCATTGTGCTTGGGATTAGGACTCGTGCTAGCGCACTCGTCCTAATCGTACCAAAGCGCAATGGACATTCGTGACACCACCGCAAAAATAGTCGACATAACTTTGACTACTCATGGTATTATAAGTGACTATTCAATTCACCTGTCATCTGTCAAAAAGTGACCAATGAAAATCCAGAATTCTGACGTTTCTTGACCAATCAAAAAAATATCAGTGGATATATCTTCCTAGAAGGTATTCAAGTGACTATTTTAAAGAAATGCGATTTTTATTAGAAAAAGTCAATATTAGTGTTCTGTTACTATAGAAATTGCGTAGTTTGTTGCTAGATTTACTGAAAACTAATTTGAAAAAGTAGTTTGGTTCATTGAATAGTCCCTCGAATGCCATTCTTAGTCACAGTTAAGTAGATTATTTTTGCGGTGGTAACACTACTCATGTCCATTGCGCTTGGGATTAGGACTCGTGCTATCGCACTCGTCCTAATCGTACAAAAGCGCAATGGACATTCGTGACACCACTGCAAAAATAGTCGGCATAACTTTGACTACTCATGGTATTATAAGTGACTATTCAATTCACCTGTCATCTGTCAAAAAGTGACCAATGAAAATCCAGAATTCTGACGTTTCTTGACCAATCAAAAAAATATCAGTGGATATATCTTCCTAGAAGGTATTCAAGTAACTATTTTAAACAAATGTGATTTTTATTAGAAAAAGTCAATATTAGTGTTCTGTTACTATAGAAATTGCGTAGTTTGTTGCTAGATTTACTGAAAACTAATTTGAAAAAGTAGTTGGTTCATTAAATAGTCCCTCGAATACCATTCTTAGTCAAAGTTAAGTAGATTATTTTTGCGGTGGTATCACTACTCATGTCCATTGTGCTTGGGATTAGGACTCGTGCTAGCGCACTCGTCCTAATCGTACCAAAGCGCAATGGACATTCGTGACACCACCGCAAAAATAGTCGACATAACTTTGACTACTCATGGTATTATAAGTGATTATTTTTTCACGAACCATTCAAATCGTTCTTCTGGTGTAACACAACTAGCTAAAAGTGGAGTAGGTGAGCAGCAGTTGTTAAAAATAACAGGTCACCCATCTGGAAGCTCAATCAAACCCAATCTACAACTTGAACTGTTTAAAAAATAATCACGCCGAATTACATTCATGATAATATATTATTTTATAATTTTAACTAGATTAGCACTCATCTTTGCTGCTATTAAGAAATCCCACTCGTGGACTTCGTCCACTCGTGAGATTTCTTAATAGCAACAAAGATTCGTGAATGTAGTTACAATTATCAAAAAATTATCACCACTTATGTAATTACTGTTGATTATTTCCTTCATATCCATAATAATGCGTAATCACTATGGTTTCTGTCAGTTTAATAATGACATAAATTCAAACGTCAAAATTTAACCGCGGTTAAATATATGTCAAAATTTAATTGCTTGTGCATAATTTTAACATGATTATTAAAGGTGCTTCGCCAACTGAATTCTATCTATTTATTCAGGAAATAATCACGCCGAACATCCCGCGTGTATGTAAACTAGCCTGAATACATTTTGACACGATTTTCTGTCTGAATGTTTTGCTCTGAAGAAATATATCTCGTAAATTTTCCGCCCCAAAATCCCTCGTTCGACGCACTCGGGATTCTTGTTGAGCGGTAAATTTACTTAACATATTTCTTAGCAAAACATTCTGACAGAAAACGTCAAAATTTAATCGGCTATTTTAATGCACTTGGGATATTAATGTTGATTATTGCAATTTATGAAAATATAAAAGAAAAGATCTTCAAACTTGAAGCCCAATGATTGGCGTTTCATCTCGTGAGTTATTTTATGAAATATAACAACGATAACAAAATGCAAAGACTTAATAATACCGGTTTCAGATAACACCCATGAATTTCGCTGTCGCCGGCGCCGCTTGACCTCCAAACTAAGTTTCCAGACGAAACAAGGGATATGTGGAGATTTCAACAATTTAATTAAAAGGATGAATGTTTATAGTAACACTCCATTCTCACTGCTATTGACAACATGAATAAAGTAAAAACAAACCTGTATTAAAATTCGAAATTCTTTTAAATTTTCGCTGCTATGGAATACTTTTATTGAAAATTTTGATAACAGAATTGGAAAAAACTTTTTACAACACACGTAAATAAGGCAATTTTATTCACTGAAAAAAATTATTAAACTTTTTTTCGTAGATAAAATTTGTCTTTAGGGACTTATACCGTAAATAGCTACGTATTTAAATTAATTTACTTTGCCATTTTAATTGTTTATTACTGTTTAATTTTTTACTGATAGCCAAATGTCAGGTGTTTACATATTATTGCACTCACTATAGCGATCAGAAGCAATATTCTTGGCATGTGTTAAACAAAAAACAACCTTTCCCAGACAATTTTTATTGCTAATTCTGTGAATAAAAAGGTTCACTTGATAATTAGATACATTAGATAATTTAACTACAAAAGCGTACTCAAATATTTTTGAACAAACAGAAGAGATTGTATCAAGACGATAATTATCTGCATTTTTTATGTAAATTATGTAAATGTTCAAACAGACGACTTGCAGTTTGAATTGGTGAATAGGTAGTATTTCAATTTAATTCCGTTTAAAACTCGCGTAGTTAAAATGTGTAGAGCATAGAGCTTGAACATTGTATGAAACTACAGAAGTAGGTACAAACAAATAAGAAAACAATGTCATAAAAAAATCGCCTGTATGGAAATATTTTCATTCGCCAGAAAATAATAAGGCAAAATGTAAAATCTTCGGGTACCAGAAAGTACCCGGGTACTGTTTTCTGGTACCCGGGTTTGATTTTAGAGCGGGTACTACATCCCTATTAAAAACGTATGTAAAGTGGTGGTTGATATTTGCCATGTAATTTTATTGTTTTTTTTTCTTTTGTTTGTGATACATTGATACATATTCCTATTTTGTAAAAAGTAAGCCGTTAATAAACTCAGATACACTATTATAAACTTTTTATTCTACACTAACCATAAATAAGTATAATTTCACTGATTTCAAGAAAAATATTTGTGTCTCGATAAATAAATTCCTTAGAATTTCTAGTCCACACACGTGCAGAATAATGAATAACGGTATAGAGGAAATTCTTTTATTAATTTTTTTAAATTAATATGCTTCAACTTTCAAAACACGTATTCTATACCATCAAACAGTAATTAAATCACATCGCTTATCAATCGTTGTTACTGGCTCTTTTTTCAAATAATTTTTTCCCTACATCTCATCACTACCGATGAAAGTAACAAACTTATTGTCAACGTTTGATTGATGTAAAATATGTTTTAAGGCCCGTAGGTATATTAAATTCTTTTACAATTTGTCAAATATGCGTAAATTTAGTTGGCAATCGCAATGTAATTATCATGGATCTATCAATACAAAACCAACTGTCACAGCAAAATTCAATCGACAATAAAACTAAGATTATTGGAAAGCGAATGGATCAGCTTTAAAAACATATTGATTTGGGCGACACATATTATAATAATTATAAAAAATAATAATAATCGAATGAATTAATCAACACCTATGCCATAAAAGTAAATACATGCTGCATTTTTTTTTTGAATTTTCGTCATAGTGTACCATACCATACGCACAGGTGAAATAATATATTATACCAGATACGCAACTCTCTGTCGGCGCTTTTGAAGTAGCCGTTCAGTTCACAATGACCTCGGGGTTTTAAATTGGCTAACAACGTTGTTGCCGCGTGCGACAGTATTTCACCAACGTCGCAAACAATACGGTGTTGCCACTACTGTTCGCTAAACGTTTAAGGGAAAGCCGAATTTAAAAATAAAAAGTGTTGAGCTTACACTCAAATAATCTGTTTTAATTTAAATGTTTTTAAAAAATTCTATGTTTAGATTATAAATTCATTAATATAAATAGTTTCCTATTTTGCTTATTATTTGTTTATAAGTTTGCAATAGTATTTTTTCTAACATAATATATTTTGAAGCTAACATGCAGTTTGAGTAAATAATCTGTTGGGAAACTATTACAAGGGTTTTGAAAACCTCCAATGTTCTTAAAGAGTTTGTAGATGTTGTTGCCAGGTTGATTAATAATATGATGATCGAATAATTATCAAAAAAGTGTCTTCTACTGCATATACGTAATTATAAACACTTTTGAATAGATTTAAGACCTCCAAATACAAACGTTTCCTTATTATAAGCCTTAAAGTTTAAAAATAGATTGGTTTGATTTGATTTGTTGGCTGTGTATATATTTATTTATTATTACTCATCGTTAGTGTAATAATTAAGATACAAGTTTTCCTAAAAATCTGTGTTTTTATCATTCAAACCAAAACAAGAGCGTACGAAAAAATAAAAAATATTGCTAGCAATGTGTGGAGTTGCGGACTGCGGAGGTCGTTGACCTGTTGTTTCATCATATTCTCCCCTAATAAACAGCGACATCATACATTTTCAGTAGTAACGTTTATTAATGAAACGCACATGTATACAGGGTGAAAGTACATGCATACAATCAGTGACAAAAATGACAATAATAATTATAAAAAGAAAAAAATCGAAATTTGCATCCAAGAAGTCATGCCTTTCTAGCAAAAGTATTAAGTTCGACATTAGAATGCCAGTGTGACAGTGTGTCGATTTTATTGATAACTTAATAACCTAATTAAATGTATATAATAATAAAATTCTGAATGTTCCATATTTTTGTTCATCAAGTGTACATAAATGTAGGTAATAGTACTTACGTGAACTATGTATAAACACTGTACGAACTAGTCATCAAAGTACACAATAGAAAAACCACTGGTTTATGCCAAAGAAGCTTGAAAAGAAAATTTCAAATTTTGAGAAGAAAGTTTTGACAGAAGTTTGCAATAATACTTTTTTATTGCTCAGTGTGCAATAATAACATACTTTAGACGTATCGTGGAGTATCAAATAATAGTCTCCTTTATACAGTGGTAGTTGAAAAAATAATTTACATAGTCGTAGATTGACGTTGTGTAATTAATATTTCTTTACCTAAAATCGGTCCCCGAAATGATCAACTAGCAAATAAAAATCGTTTATATCTGAAGTGTAGATCGAGGACTTGCTCATAATATCAGTCTTCAAAGTGATCGTCAAACATACAAGTTTTGTATGTTAAAAGACTAGTTTGCAGACATTTTTAACATCTGTCTTCAAAATTATCATTTGACATAAAAAATTTAAAGTTGCTTTAATTTCTTGAAGAGAATTGTTGAATAAGTAACTAATTCGTTTATTCCAGAAATGGGCTAAGTAACATTGTGTATTCTGAGAAAAAACAAGAAAATCTATGAATTTTCTCATTTAAAGATAACTGATGAAGTTTCTTATTAATGTAAATAAACGTAATTGGGTTATAAACTATAACTCTTTTTCTACTTCGCGTCTACACTAAAGCTGTTACAGCACTGAACAGTGAACAGAGTCCTGTACTAGCTTTTTGAGTTTTGGAATAGAACTAGTGTAATTTTTTTGCCACGTTGGTGGTCATGTTCAGAAATGTCACTGTCAAATATTAAAATTAACCTCAAAACGAAAGAAAATTGAGTTTTTAATTTAAAATGACACAATGAAGTTACCTTTGTCATACCAACCACGACAAAAGTCCAAAATTTTACTTAAAAGTGGCATAAAACTTGCGAAGTAGAATAATATTTGCCTTATGTTACTCGTTCTTTAATATACTATTTCGGCACCAAACAAGGGGTATACAATAGGAGAGATCAAAAATACACGTATCTCAAAATTACAGAAAATATTAGTTGGTAGCTTTCTGCAATAAATGATTCAATTAGTTTTAAGTCTCTAAATAAATGCCAAGATGTTGAAAATATAATTTTTTCTTAGGTTAATTTAATGAGTATGGCTGGTTTCAGTACGAGCGTCAGCGAGTAAATACTAAATATTTACATAAAAGTGATACTAAATGTCAAAACATAACCAAGCTGAGCAGAACTCGTTTCTATGTACTAAAGCACAATAAGCAGCTCCAGTTGATGTTATGCGTTTGGCAGTAATAAAGTGTACTGTTGGTGACACTGTAAGTCTATGTCAAGTTCGAGGTTAGCAGGTTAGGTTTTGCGTCATTCTGTGTCAAAACTGACCCAAAACCTAACCTGCTACCTCTTGCTATGCAGAAAAGTGTTGCTAATGCAGAAAAGTAACACATTTCTAAACGATTTTGAATGTAGAACATTACGAAATGAAATGCGATAAATACATTTATTAAATAGTATACTAACATCTATAATCGCATCAAAACTTAACAAGTAACACGAAAATAATAATTTAAACCAATTCATAGTTTCCAACAAAGTTTAGTTTCCTACACGTAGCATGCATTTTGAATATAAACACTACATTTGTATAAAGCAGCATGTTGTAAATATTTAAGCCCAATAGTGACGTTTTTGTTGGGTATTTAATAATTATCATAAAATTTGTTGGGCTCCTGTCCGCCAGAATTAGTCATTCTCCTTAGCGTTTATCAATTACGATTTTGCTGTACCAGCCGAAACCCGAAGTGTAGTACGTACACATGTTAAACAGGAAGATTTCGGTTCAACAATCGCTTTGTTTTGATTTTTATTCTCCAGTATGTAGAAGCTGAAAATTACTTATTGAAAATTATCGACGTTCGACCATCTCGCCTTACTTCCATAGAACATTAAATATAAATATCAAACAACCTCATTGAGTTTCTTTCATTAATTTTTATGTTGAAAATAAAAAAATATTAATGGTCAAAGGATGAGTTATTGGAATCCAGGCGGCCAAAACATCGGATGGGTCCTAACGATACGGACTAAAAATAAATCGTATCGTATTGTATCGCTTACTGATATATGGGAACAAAATATCAAGTATCAGAAGCCAAAGTACCTGTACTTCAAAATATCGGGTCGTACCGCACATCCCTAGCCGAAACACAATTTTGAAAACTGTTTTAGAATTAAATTGAATAAAATTAAATCTGGAAATTAATTATAAAACGATAAAAATTTAGTTCCACAATTACCACAAACTTTGCCAGAGCGCCATTGCCTAAAAGTTCTCGTTCTGTATATTACATTTTAGCTGCTTATTATTACTGTTATTAAGTAAACTAACCATACTACTGAGTTGAAATTTATGTCCCCAAATGGCTCAATATAATGAATAACTTGAGGTTATATCATAAGTTCTATTTTACCCTAGTATGTATGCAACTCAATAATCACTTGGATTGTCACTTAGCTAAGACTATTTCACTTACAATCCGCCAGGAACGCTACCTACTTCCGGTGCGGTCCTCGATGTGCACGTTATTTATCCGAAAATTGGGTGGCACTTTGAGACTGTCCTCGAAGTGCCCACTTGGTCCTTGAAATGACCATTAGCTATATGAAAAAGACCTCAATCTTGACAATCCACAAATATATATATATATATATATATATATATATATATATATATATATATATATATATATATTAATATTACGAAGGTTTTCGCGGCTGATATGTATTAAAGGTAAACATTTCAGGGTGTCATACCGCTTAATAAATTTGAAGATTTCTTCAACTGGTTGAAGAACATCTTGAATGGCGTTTGGGGTTGGACGACGTTTCGACGAAATCACATTCGTCATTTTCAAGTCCTTGTAGTCCGGGTTTGGCTTCTAGTTATGCGGCAACACGACGGACTGTCAACTTGATGCACAGCTGACTGAATAGGTTGTTTATCAATTACTGTGGCAACTAGCATCGAGGGAGCTGTACTGCTAGGACGGATGGCTGGTGTTCGCAGAGAATGACCGGCCGTTGCTTGTAGTAACGTTGGTAACCACGATGCAGGTAATCGGCTTGTGTCGTCGCGGGTGTTCATACAATTCGGACGTTTCACGATTTCGATGGCTTCTCGTATGATGCATGCGTCTTTGTGTTCGACGCTGGCAATGCTGTTGGTGTTGTCGAAATCAATCTTGTGCGAAGTATCCCATATATGATGCACTAGCGATGAAGTGTGTTCCATCTTCTTAACATAATTCTGATGTTCCTCCTTGCGTGCCTTTATTCTCCGGTTGGTGTGGCCTATGTAGCTGCTATCGCAATCCCGACACGGTATCTCGTAGACTCCTTGGTTTTCCAAAGGGATGTACTCTTTAGGATTCCTCAGTATGGACTGGATTTTTCTATCCGTGGTAAAGGTTGTCCTGATGTTACATTTTCTAAGGATTCTTCCGATTTTCTCTGTCGTGCCTCGGATGTAAGGCAGGTACGCCGTGCCACAAGGTCTCTCCTCTTCTGCGTCTTGCGTTTTGGTCTTCGGTGGTCGGAACGCTTTCCTAATCGCTGCTCTGCCATAACCATTTTGTTCGAATACTCGAGCAAGGGTTGCTAATTCTTGTCTTGTATTCTCCTTGTCGGCTATCCTTCTTGATCTACAAACCAGTGTTGTCAGGACTGATTGTAGTTGAGCAGGGTGGTGGTGTGAATTAGCATTTAGGTAGCGATTGGTGTGCGTGGTCTTCCTATAAACCGTGTGCCCCAATTTTCCATTCTTCTTGGTGATGAGAACGTCTAGGAATGGAAGGTGGTTGTTCTTCTCCAATTCCATCGTAAACTGGATCTTATTATGGATGCTATTGAGATGGGTAAGGAAATCAGCAAGTCGATTCTTACCATGACCCCATATGGCAAAGACATCATCGACATACCGAAGCCAAAGTTTCGGTTTGTAAATGGTGCTGTCCAGTGCTTTCGATTCGAAGTCCTCCATGAAGAGATTTGCAATGACGGGAGACAAAGGTGAACCCATCGGCGCTCCTTCTACTTGCTTGTAGCGTTGACCATTATAGATGAAATATGTATTCTGGAGACAATGATCGGCAAGTTTGATGATGTGTTGAGGTGGATCATACTTCTGTTTAATGACTTTTAGAGCTTCGGCAACTGGCACTTTAGTAAACAGAGAGACGACGTCAAAGCTCACGAGGATATCGGTCGGTGCAATTTTCTCCTTTTGCAGCATCTCGATGAAGTGGGTAGAATTCATAACGTATGAAGCCGCATCTGCCACATGCGGCTGCAGATGTTTAGCTACGAACGCTGCAAGTCGTTGGACAGGTGATCCTATGGAACTAACGATAGGCCTAAGCGGTGTTCCATCCTTATGAATTTTTGGGAGACCGTATATCTTGGGACATTTAGACGACTTTTCTCTAGGTATAAGTTGATAACCACCTTCCATTCCTAGACGTTCTCATCACCAAGAAGAATGGAAAATTGGGGCACACGGTTTATAGGAAGACCACGCACACCAATCGCTACCTAAATGCTAATTCACACCACCACCCTGCTCAACTACAATCAGTCCTGACAACACTGGTTTGTAGATCAAGAAGGATAGCCGACAAGGAGAATACAAGACAAGAATTAGCAACCCTTGCTCGAGTATTCGAACAAAATGGTTATGGCAGAGCAGCGATTAGGAAAGCGTTCCGACCACCGAAGACCAAAACGCAAGACGCAGAAGAGGAGAGACCTTGTGGCACGGCGTACCTGCCTTACATCCGAGGCACGACAGAGAAAATCGGAAGAATCCTTAGAAAATGTAACATCAGGACAACCTTTACCACGGATAGAAAAATCCAGTCCATACTGAGGAATCCTAAAGAGTACATCCCTTTGGAAAACCAAGGAGTCTACGAGATACCGTGTCGGGATTGCGATAGCAGCTACATAGGCCACACCAACCGGAGAATAAAGGCACGCAAGGAGGAACATCAGAATTATGTTAAGAAGATGGAACACACTTCATCGCTAGTGCATCATATATGGGATACTTCGCACAAGATTAATTTCGACAACACCAACAGCATTGCCAGCGTCGAACACAAAGACGCATGCATCATACGAGAAGCCATCGAAATCGTGAAACGTCCGAATTGTATGAACACCCGCGATGACACAAGCCGATTACCTGCATCGTGGTTACCAACGTTACTACAAGCAACGGCCGGCCATTCTCTGCGAACACCAGCCATCCGTCCTAGCAGTACAGCTCCCTCGATGCTAGTTGCCACAGTAATTGATAAACAACCTATTCAGTCAGCTGTGCATCAAGTTGACAGTCCGTCGTGTTGCCGCATAACTAGAAGCCAAACCCGGACTACAAGGACTTGAAAATGACGAATGTGATTTCGTCGAAACGTCGTCCAACCCCAAACGCCATTCAAGATGTTCTTCAACCAGTTGAAGAAATCTTCAAATTTATTAAGCGGTATGACACCCTGAAATGTTTACCTTTAATACATATCAGCCGCGAAAACCTTCGTAATATTATTATACGTCTCTACGGGGAGAATATATTCCATCAAACCAGAAGTTTTGAAAAACTGCGGTCCAAGAAAAGTAAAAATCTATGCAATTTGACATTCCTGCAACGCTGCAGAGATCAGAACATCATCCCGACCTGTGCTAGATTGTCATTCCATCGAAAAACGTATCGGACCACGAACATTCTGAACAAGGCAAGTGCTGCTCTTCTTCGAGATTCCATCAAAGAGACGAGACACATTTTGGCCAAAATAAATAAAGAACTTCTTGATTTGCATTTTCACCTCAGCGGGATCATCCACCCTATGATCTGGAACATCATCGACCAATTAGCAGACTTTCGAGCGGAAACTGACAGAAACCTCTACACGATAAAGCAAAGGAAGAAATTCGACCATCTTTATTCAACGCAAAAAGGGTATCGTACTACTAATCTGGATATGTCTAAAGTTGTCCGTAATATTTCTGATATTACTTTGGATGAATCTGCGATATCTGCACTTGCTAAAGGTTTCAACTACGCCATAGCTCCAAAACGTATTCCAGTGGAATCTATCATCTGCGGAGTAGAAACTGCGATTTCGAGACTGGATAAGAATACCGCCGATCTCATCCGACAAGATACCTCTCGAATCTTACGATTGGCTAAACCACCCAAATCGAATCTATCCCGTGATGAATCTTTGGCACTCAAGAATCTTCGTCAGAACAACAACATTATTATTCTTCCTGCAGACAAAGGAAATGTCACCGTTATCATGAACAACGGTGACTACCACTCTAAAATGATTTCTTTACTGCAGGACAGTGCTTACAAATGTATCTCCACAGATCCAACAACGTATTTGGAGAAGACCACCATGTCGAAGATAAAGGAGAGTAACATAGAAACTGAAGTGCAAAATCAACTTATACCTAGAGAAAAGTCGTCTAAATGTCCCAAGATATACGGTCTCCCAAAAATTCATAAGGATGGAACACCGCTTAGGCCTATCGTTAGTTCCATAGGATCACCTGTCCAACGACTTGCAGCGTTCGTAGCTAAACATCTGCAGCCGCATGTGGCAGATGCGGCTTCATACGTTATGAATTCTACCCACTTCATCGAGATGCTGCAAAAGGAGAAAATTACACCGACCGATATCCTCGTGAGCTTTGACGTCGTCTCTCTGTTTACTAAAGTGCCAGTTGCCGAAGCTCTAAAAGTCATTAAACAGAAGTATGATCCACCTCAACACATCATCAAACTTGCCGATCATTGTCTCCAGAATACATATTTCATCTATAATGGTCAACGCTACAAGCAAGTAGAAGGAGCGCCGATGGGTTCACCTTTGTCTCCCGTCATTGCAAATCTCTTCATGGAGGACTTCGAATCGAAAGCACTGGACAGCACCATTTACAAACCGAAACTTTGGCTTCGGTATGTCGATGATGTCTTTGCCATATGGGGTCATGGTAAGAATCGACTTGCTGATTTCCTTACCCATCTCAATAGCATCCATAATAAGATCCAGTTTACGATGGAATTGGAGAAGAACAACCACCTTCCATTCCTAGACGTTCTCATCACCAAGAAGAATGGAAAATTGGGGCACACGGTTTATAGGAAGACCACGCACACCAATCGCTACCTAAATGCTAATTCACACCACCACCCTGCTCAACTACAATCAGTCCTGACAACACTGGTTTGTAGATCAAGAAGGATAGCCGACAAGGAGAATACAAGACAAGAATTAGCAACCCTTGCTCGAGTATTCGAACAAAATGGTTATGGCAGAGCAGCGATTAGGAAAGCGTTCCGACCACCGAAGACCAAAACGCAAGACGCAGAAGAGGAGAGACCTTGTGGCACGGCGTACCTGCCTTACATCCGAGGCACGACAGAGAAAATCGGAAGAATCCTTAGAAAATGTAACATCAGGACAACCTTTACCACGGATAGAAAAATCCAGTCCATACTGAGGAATCCTAAAGAGTACATCCCTTTGGAAAACCAAGGAGTCTACGAGATACCGTGTCGGGATTGCGATAGCAGCTACATAGGCCACACCAACCGGAGAATAAAGGCAAGCAAGGAGGAACATCAGAATTATGTTAAGAAGATGGAACACACTTCATCGCTAGTGCATCATATATGGGATACTTCGCACAAGATTAATTTCGACAACACCAACAGCATTGCCAGCGTCGAACACAAAGACGCATGCATCATACGAGAAGCCATCGAAATCGTGAAACGTCCGAATTGTATGAACACCCGCGATGACACAAGCCGATTACCTGCATCGTGGTTACCAACGTTACTACAAGCAACGGCCGGCCATTCTCTGCGAACACCAGCCATCCGTCCTAGCAGTACAGCTCCCTCGATGCTAGTTGCCACAGTAATTGATAAACAACCTATTCAGTCAGCTGTGCATCAAGTTGACAGTCCGTCGTGTTGCCGCATAACTAGAAGCCAAACCCGGACTACAAGGACTTGAAAATGACGAATGTGATTTCGTCGAAACGTCGTCCAACCCCAAACGCCATTCAAGATGTTCTTCAACCAGTTGAAGAAATCTTCAAATTTATTAAGCGGTATGACACCCTGAAATGTTTACCTTTAATATATATATATATATATATATATATATATATATATATATATATATATATATATAAATGAATCCCTATTTCCGTTGGTCACGCCATAACTTGAGAACAACTTTACCGATTTCATTCATCTTTTTTTCTAAGTTTTTTAATACTTTGTAGAAGGTTTTTACGGAAAAAAAATTAAGAAAATTGAGCAGAAAATTGGGTAATTTTAGAAAACTTAACGACTATATAACCTTCGCGCGTTTGACAGCTCGCGCGCAAATGTCATTTAACAGCTGCATCGGTCGTATCTGTCGATCAAAAAATGAACGGGAAGTTACGGGACGGGACGGGATTGAAATGGACGGGACGGGAAGAGACGGGACAGGACGGAAGCGATGAGATGGGCTGGTAGGGGAAGAGACGGGGCGGGACGGGACGAGACGGAAACGGGGACGGGGATGGGATGGGATAGGATGGGGTGGGATGGGATGACAGAAAATAATTAGTCATTATTTACTACACAAATAATGAACCTCGAGCGTACGAAGTCGCGGGTAACAGCTAGTTATCTAATAACGATAACCGATGTGCTCCAAAGACTGAAAAGACTGGACAAGAGGGTCGCTAAAAGCAGTTTTACTATTTCAAGCAGAACGAGAGATTTCAGGTCAGGTTAAGCTTCTCAGGCATTTCAACTTCCCAGGAGGAAGCGAGGAATAGTACTTTTTTTAAATGAAAGCGGTTCGCGAAATGAAACGCTAACGCAAGCGCCTCCAGGTGCTAGTTACTGGATGGTGGCCTTTTTAGGTACTGGAGTGACGGTTCCTCGTTTATCAAGTCTAAGGAGAAGCCATTGGGCCTCCAAGGCCCGAGGTGGGTCCCGGCTGGAGCTCAGGTTCTGAACTGGGGTCTAGAAAGAACGGGTTAAGTCTGAAGTGAAAACTGCCCGGGCATCGCTCTTCTATATTGGTTCGAGGCCTCCTTTCTCGTTGCTTATCTAGGAGAACCTGGCAGAGGGTTTGCGAGGACTGGCGTGTTGCTGGCCTCCACCTAAAATACTTGGAATAATCGGCTACATCCTGCAGCGACCACCTAGCTTTATGTAATCTCTTGTGGAGCCCAGGTGCTTCCATATAGCGCTTAGATGGCTATTGTGGCGGTAATAGCGCCGTAAAAATTGATAACGGTAATTAACACGTTTTCACACATTTTGCAGCAACGCAAAACGCCACAAGACTGTTTCACAAATTTTAAATCTAAATAATGTTCAAAATACCAAACATACAAAAATATCGACCAATTTTTGTTTTTGAGCAAAATCTGAATACGACACTTTCTTACCCCCACTTTGTAAAAAAACTGAGAATTTATTAACTAACTTTGATAATTCAATAACAAGTATAACCTCCACTGTTCTCTCTCAGAGCCAATATCCTGTGATGAAGCGGATGGTATAAATTATCCACGAAATTTCTTGGAATTGTGTTCCAAGTTGCCTTTATAACAACAATAAATTGTTCTATTGCATCAAAATACTTTCCTCCATCATGCATTCTAGTTTGCTAGTTTGACCAAAAACGAAAAACAGTATTTTAAGAGATTTATTACATTCGTAGTGTAAAAGTAGTTTAGTGTGGCATACTGTATGTACAGTTACGGACACCTCAAAGTGCACGGTTTTTTGTTACTATGGTTATTTTTGGGATTTTTCGGCTTATTAAATGGGGGTTTCTCCAGTGGCGTTGCTTGTTGTTATAAGAATAGGTATTACTGTTTTGATGTTTGTATTTTAGCAAAGTTTCACAAGTAAACAAACTATATAATAATATGTATTTAATAAATATATATTAGTATTCAATTGCTACTACGCTTTGCAGTTTGTTTCGCATAGAGTTGACCGATGTTTCCATATTGTATCCTTCTCTCAGTTCCTTCCAAGCATTTCTTATTCTTTCCCATAGTTCATCGGTTTTGTTTGGTGCAAAATCCCTGGTATAAATTTTTGTAGTTAAATAGCCGCAAACATTTTCGATGGGATTCAAGTCCGGACTTCTTGCAGGCCATGGTAATAAATTGATATTATTCTCATCAAACCATCAATGAACAACCCCTGCTGTATGCACAGGACAGTAAGTTATCCTGTGAAAATAATGTTATCAATTACGTTAACATAAGCAAAATTAATTAATTAGGTAATATCTTGCCTGTTGAAAAGTAAATTGATTAGGAAAGACCTTTCTTACAGATGGCAGCATCAGATTTTGCAAAATGTTGCGATAATTTTCAGCATTCAGTCGACCATTAATTCTATAGCATGCCCCAGATCCGTAAGCATTGATCCATCCCCATACGTTTACAGAGAATCGTGCACTACTCCTTAAGAGTTGAGCATAATATTGCTCCTCAAATCTTGAATGTTGTGGTCTACACACCCTTAATCGTCAATTGGTAAAGGATTGAAATACCTTTTCACCTGAGAAAACAGTCGTGTTCCAAAAGTCGTCGATCTCATTCAAATAGACGGTTGCAAATTGTACTCTTCATTCTTTGTTCTCTGGTGTTAAAAAAAACTTTTCTTGCAAAAGTCTCTGCTGCCAACGATTTTTAATTTTGAAAGTGCAGCTCCTTCTCACATGCAAATCTGTTTCCAGTTTTGTAATAGCTCGCATTTTCTCTGCTTCTGACAAATGTCTGGGATTTTTCCGAGTTTTCAGTTTTATGACAGTTGATGACAAACGTAAACGTCAAAACTCGACGTCTATGATTAGAATATCGTATTACAAGCTAAAAATCTGCCGTGCACTTTGAGTTGGCCGCAACGGTACGTAATGATGTCCTTTTTAATAATATCCATGTAGTAACTAACGTTTTCACTATCTTCTCAGATTTTGTTAAGAAAAAAGTTTGTAATTTGTATATATGTTTTTTAAATTTATGTTATGCTAGTTCAACAAAGTACATTGTTATTCATAGTATTGTTAGAAGTTACACGTAATTTAGAGCTGGCGTATTATGATGACACTTAACACATCAAATCAAGTTACGGATAGACTCACATATTATTGTTCATATTGTTGGATGTCTTCTTCATCGGCAAAGGTAGTAGGTAGCGTAAATGTCCTGAGGAAGCTTACCCTGTAGTCTTCTGTAGATATTTTTCTGGCCTAGCCTATAATCAGCAACCCCTTCGCAGTTGTTTATTGTTTGTAAGAACTATTTAGTATCTAGTTTTCTTGAGGTAGTCGCGGATTGTAGGCATTTTCAGTTCGTGAAGTTGTTTATTTTTTATGAACCAGGGCAAATCTACTGCTATTCGTAGTATTTTGTTTTGTAACCTTTGTATCTTGGTGATGTTTGTTTTAGATGCATCGCTCCAGATGACACAGGCATACATTGCTAACGACGAATTAGCGACTTGTAAATTAGTAGTGAGCAGTCAATTTTTTATTGTGGATTTACTGTTGATTATTAGGTATAGTTTTCCCAACCTCGCATTGCATAAGTTCAGCTTCTGGTTTACGTATATGATATTTCCAAGTTAAGCGCGTATCTAAGTGGACGCCCAAATATTTAACAGATTTATCGTTCCACTCAATGCTAGTATTGTTGATTATTAGTTGGTCAGGGATTCTCATTCTTTTATGAGAGAATATTTTGGCTTCACACTTATAAGGTTGAGTGTTATGTTCCATTTTGTTAACCATCTGCTTATTTCCTTGACAACCAGTTGTAGATGAGGTATTGTCTCTGTAAGATTAAAGGTTTGCGATATAATCACCGTATCGTCTGCGTACACTGCTAAGGTTTCATTAGTTAGTGGAATGTCTTTAACAAATATATTAAACAACACTGGTGCTAAAACGCTTCCCTGTGGAACACCAGCCTTAATAGATTTGCTACTGGAGGTAGTTGAATTGATACGCACTACAAAGGTTCTATTCTCTAAAAATGAGCAGATTACTGATTTTAGATACCTTGATATTTGCAGTTGGACGAGTTTATACTTAAGGCCTTCCAGCCAGACTCTATCGAATGCCTTAGTGATATCAAGAAACACAGCAGTCGCGTATTATTTATTCTCAGCTGCAGCTGATGGCAAGTAGAAAGTGCACTCTTGAATCCAAACTGGAACTTCGGAAGCACCTCTAAGGCTTGTATGACATCGCTTAGTCTGGTATAAATTATTTGTTCTAATATTTTCGAAAGCGTGTTCAATAGGTTTGTCGGTCGATAGTTATTTATGATTTTGTTGTCCTTCCCTGGCTTAGGGCAAACGACTATAATTGCTTGCTTCCACACTTTCGGAAAATAACCGTTTCTTAAGCAAGCGTTGAAAAGTGTTGCTAAGCATGTGAGGGTTTTTTGTGAGGTATTTTAGCACTGTATTGGTAATGAGGTCGTTGTCTGCCGATTTTTTCTTGGGTACGGCATTTATGATTGTTGTCAGTTCATGCGGAGAGGTTGGTTGAATTTAGTCTGGAATGGGTAAGTGTGATTTGATGTAGTTTATACGTACTACTGTGTGTGCAATATTGCCGCCGCTCGTAGGAGTAAACACGTCTGCCAGGTGTGAGCAAATATTGTCGCCTTTTCTGTATCCGTGTTGTACGTTAAGCTGTTTACTGTTATTGGTGGTATTTCTTCGGGTTCCCTCAATACTCTTCTGCTAGCCTTATACATTCCTGGATCTCCTGGGTCTATGTCCTCCATATATCTTTGGTAGAGATGCATTTTATATTTGTCAAGTTCATTTCGTATTCATTGAGAGCATTTTTAGTGGATGAATTTCTAGTTTTCTGCCATTCTCGCGGGGTTTTGTCTTTTGTACGACGTTGCTCTCTTCCTTTGGATTGACTGCGTTGAGAGTCGAATGCTGTTTTGCATCCATCTACTGCTTGGTCTATGTCTTTCATAGTTTCTAGGCTCAGAGGGTGCTTCATACTTTGGTCAAGAGTGGCTTGAAATTTTTACCAGTTAATAACACCATTTATTAGTTTTATGTTATACGTTTTTAGTTGTGGAGCACTTAAGAAAGTTACTAGAACTGGTAGGTGATCACTGTCCAGCTTTTCAACAAGTGTTTGATGAATTTGCTTTCTGAATTTTTTCTGCAGGAATATGTCGAGGTGTCTGGCTGATGGTCAATGTGATAGAGAAAGTAGGTAAATTTAGCAGAGCCTACACTTGGAAATTGTATATTTTCGAATAATCATTTAGTAATATTCCTGCTGGATTGGTGGCTCGGCAGCCTTAGCTGTTGTTCTTACAATTTAGGTCCATTATGACCAGAACGGGCTCCCTGAAGTTTAGAAGAGTCTGTATGTCGGTTTCTATAAGCCTTTGATTCGGATTTTTGTATGGGCTCACAATATTTACGTAACTATCATCGCTCAGTGCTATTGTTCCCATTCTCGTTCCCGATGGTGTAATGGGTGATGATTAATTTCCCGTCGGATTACTAAGGCAACTCCTGATACTTTTTCCCCAATTTGATCGTTCCTATAAATGACGTTCCCAGGTATTTTTGTCAGTCGTAGTAAAATGGGTATCAGTTATGCACGCAATGTCAATATTATATCTGCCTAAAAAGGCTATAAAAATTAAAGCGCTGCTTTTTAATACCGTTGGAATTCCAATTTAGGAGTGCTAAGTTTTGTAAAAGTGTATGGGTCATTAAGAATGTTAGGAAGAACTTATCTAAAGAAGAAGGTTTTAATTTGGGGAAGAAAGGGAGTTATGAAATTAATAAGAATATTTATAAGAGAGTTAATTACAGGAGAGCCCGTACTTGGATTGCATTTGTTGTGGTTTGGTTGGTTTTATTTTGCACTCTACTAGCATATGTTTGGGTTAGGTTGACAGTGGGTAAGTTTATGTTTGTCGGAATTTGGCTTTGAGGTAGGATATTTGCTTGATCTTTATACATTTTGCATCCCCTATAGTTAGCTGGGTGGTATTCATTGCAGTTCACTCACATTGGGGGATCGTTCGGACATTTCTAGCATTCGCTGGTGAGATGGTTTCCTACTCATTTGACACATTTTGAACTTAGATGCCAGTAATTTCTAGTATGTTCAAATCCTTGGCATCTGTAACACTGAGCAATTCAGTTGTCTTTCATCGGATCTCTACTTTGATAATAGAGTGGAAAAGTTTTTCTAGTTTGTAGATTCCTTTTGCTTCATCATTATTGGTAAGTTCGACCGCACAAATGGAGGAAGGTTTTTTATTTCTCGTTAAAAGGCGCGTAATTTTTGTTATTGGGTATTTTTTAGCTCATTTTTTAAATCGTCTGTTGATAAGGATAATGGCACATTTTAAATTATCACTGATAGTGGTTGATCACTAGGATTTTGAAACATGCGATATTTTATGTCATTGGTTTTATAAAACTTGGTAAGATTCCTGTAGTCCATTTCATTAACCAGGTTGATCCCTAGGATATTTCCTCTGAGGCATGTTGCTGTTGCTATCTGTTTGATGTCGTTGGTTACTTTTGTGTACTTTAGCTGGTCCGCATTGTGTAGAAATATCGGCTGTATTTTAATATTAAAATTATAAAAACGAAACTAAAGTATTAATACAGACCCATGATCTACTATAGTACCCACTTTAACTTGAATCTGACGTATGAATGTTTGGATTACTAAAATATCCATATCATAGATGATAGATGCGCCATCGTAATATTGGTCCTCATTTTGACTTCTCAACAAATTCAAACATGGAATTACTTCTTCACAACCGCTAATCGTACTATACTCGGGCCGCCGAACAGATAGAATGGAGCAGGCAACCCAAATAACATATTACAAAGGTCACTTGATAATATTTTAATTATAATTACCAAAAAGGATCGGAGATGCCGACCCTTACAATTAGAACTAATTTCAATAATTGTCATTAAACAACTTTTCGAGGTTATGATGCAAATAGAAATGTCGACCAACTTAAAAGTCAAGCCTGACATTTGTGCACTTGTAATTGAAAATGTTTAGGCCTGTGGCATGGCTCTTCCTAAATCTCATTATTGGCTGCGGCGTCGAAACCAAAACACGTTGCCCGTGATATGGTTAAGTTTGTACCGTTTTTTCTTTGGAGTTCCTTTATTCAACCATTTACAAGGACTAAATTGTGCATCTCTACTGCTGTTTTCAAAGTTACATGCAAGTATAAAATATTGACTTGTAAAGTAGTCTCTTAAGGAAATTTTAATTATTCATAGAGCTGCCTGCATTATGGGTAACCGTAAGAAACTAATTCCTAGTCAAGGATGTGAAAGAATCTAAAGCGACTATTGCAATTTTTCTCAGTCGTTTTGCAAGAACGAGTGACTAAAGCAACCGATGTTGGCCTAAATACTATTAGAGGAGCCCAACAAAGTGGCGGAAGAAAATTTACTTCTCCAAAAAAACAAATTACTAAACTTACCCCAGGTCATCTGTCGATCAATATAAAGAAGTAATCCCAAGTGTGATCTATAACTTTGCCATAAAAAGAGACCTACAATGAAAGCTCTATTCGAAGTCGAACAAAATGAAGGGGGGTGTTAATTTCACTGAGAAATTACATTCCTTTAGGCGATTGGTACATAAAATGGGTTTTTAATAGAGAAAATGTCAAGACAATAGGCACACATTCTAATAGAGAAGAGAGAAATAGCAAATTGTGTTGAATTTTTAAGATAAAATATAAAGCCGAATGCTGAAATATTGTGTACACTGATGAAACGTACTTGCATAGCTTCCATACTGTTCTAAATGTTGTGATGATGGTACCAACAATTCTTTAAAATCCCCCGTCAGTAAAGAGCAAGCATTGATTATTCTTTATGCCGGAGGTAGAAAAGGTTTCGTACCAAATTCATTCCTGATGTTAAATCAGGACTTAAGAGACGGATTATTTCCACGATGAAATAAACCATTAAAATTATGTGAATTGCCTGAAAGAAAAATTATTAGCAAATCTTCAAAAAAGTCGGTTTTGGTCATCGATAATGCATGGTATCACAATGTCTGTACTGAGCCGAATCCAACACTTGTTTGGAAAAAGCAGACATGCAAAAGTGGTTATCAGTAAGAAACATTTATATTAAGTTGAATGAAACAAAACCAATTATATGGTACCAGAAAATTACATAAACCTACACATAAAAGTTATATGATTGAGAAATTATTAGCGGAACATGGTCATACGTAGTCCTACGATTACCCCCTTACCATCCAGAATTAAACCAGATTGGGAAAATATGGGTGTCAGTAAAGAACTATGTTGCTACAAATAATACAACATTCAAATTAGACGATGTTAACACTTCTGCAGAAAATAATTTTGGAAGTGTGAGTGTGCAAGAATGGAAGAATATATGTGCAGTGTCGACAAACATAAGTGGGAATACATTATGGATAACAGAGAAGAAATAATTATTACAGTAGACGGCAGCGGTGAATCCGGTTCTAATCTATCGTCTGAACAAGAAGATGATTTCGTTGAAGACAATTTAGGTTGTTAACCATTAGAGGAATCTATATTGAATTATTTTACCATTTATTTGATTAATTGGCTGTTTTTTTTAATTTCAGAAACTAGAAAGTCATTAGATTTTTAAGTCATTTAGAAGTTATTTAAATTTTTATATTTTGTAAATCTAAATAAAATATGTTCATTTTCAAACACCATAAAAGTGAAAACTTATGTGACTTGCTTCGCAAAGTGAAAGCGTTAATTATAATTATAACCAAAGGTAAAGGTAGTACTTTAACTGATTAGGCATATAAAGTTGCCACTGTTGCTACTTTATCTGCCTACTCATATAAGATAACAAAATCAAACATTTCAGCAATATAATTTAATTATTATTTGTGATTTTCATCCATCATAACCATGGAAGAATTATTTCCAACGTATCACAATTTTACCTCAATCTTGAGTTTTTACATTTCTACTAAATTATTGTTTTCTAATTTTGTTACTTTTATTGCAGTATAAGTATTCGTTTGAAAATAAAATTTTATATGTTATTCGCAATAAAAGTGGCTTTATGTGCTTTGCCTGCTACCAGCCTCAACACATAAAGCTTCTATAAAAATATAATTAATATTTTTATTTGTTTATTTATTTCTTTTATTTCATACTGATGTCAAAAATAACATTTTTTGTATTCGCTCCCCAAACTGGTTACTTTGGAAACTGTCTAGGATCCTCAAAATGGCCATTTAGAGGCCTTGTACTTAAAGTCGTCATGGCAATATTTTAGCGGACTCAAACATTAGTTGCCATGACGACTTTAAGTACAAGGCCTCTAAATGGCCATTTTGAGGATCCTAGACAGTTTCCAAAGTAACCAGTTTGGGGAGGCGAAAAATACATTTTCGCGCGGCCTCCTAATATAATGCCGCGTTAATGGTAATTGAAACTTCATATTATAATGTTTGGAGAGCTAATACAAAAAAAACGTTGTATGCAACACGTCCTCAAATGGCTTTAGAGGACTCATCTTCATATTACGGACTCGGCTGCGCTTCGCTCCGCCTCGTCCGGAAACATTACGACTCGTCCCCTAAAGCCTTGCTTTGAGGACTAGTTACATAAACTACTATTTTTGGATTATTTATGGTACAAAAAATGGAACATTAAAATCCTTGTACTTTAAAGTAAAATTTTAAAGTTCAAGTACTTTAAAACTTATTTATTGTACAAAAAATAAAACATTAAAGTCCTAGTACTTTAAAGTAAAATTTTAAAGTTCAAGTACTTTAAAATTATACGTCAGTTGTTGACATAAAATTTGAAATGATTTACTACTTTTTTATTTAAAATTCATTAAACTTGCAGTATGAAATAAACCGTTGTATTCACCACGAACGAAAAGTGTTTTTAAAGGTCCTCGCAAGTAATTCAAGTAAACAACTTTCTCGTCTTTAAAATGCCACTTTTCGTTCTAGATAAATAAACTACTATTAATATTATAACTTTTGCAGGGGAATACAATTTTTAGTTGTTTTATGCTTTAAAACAATAATTGTGATATAATTTGATCAAGTATTTCAGTAGTACCCCTCTATAATGGGTAAATTATTATTTAAACATTATTTGGAGCAATACAACTTTGATAGTGATTTATTTACGTCCCAGTGTGTACATAATAATAAATTAACAGTCCGTTAGCTGACATGCAGCCGCAAATCATAATCCCCTTTGGAAACTTCGCAGTTCCTTTAATGCCGTTTTTATGAAAGCTTCTGATTTACTCTTTCTAATTCATCTAATATGGTCTCCAATGAAGTAATAAAAAAAGCTAGAACTGCTAAAATACAACTAAACACCATATAAAGGTTAATTCATATGTATGGTCATTAAATTCAATAAGTGTATAATAACATCAGTAATAGCTTAACTAAAATTAATCACATATAGAAAAAATTGCATTCATGTCTAGACAAAACTTTTGAGAACCAAAACCTTCATTAGGTAAATCAGATAAGAGTACATTTACATTTTCTTAAAAAATCAACACGTTTTGTCAGAGTTTCTCTCTTTTCTATTAGAACGTGCCTATTGTCTTGACATTTTCTCTATTGAAAACCCATTTTATGTACCACTCGCCCAAAGGAATGTAATTTCTCAGTGAAATTAACACCCCCCTTCATTTTGTTCGACTTCGAATACAGCTTTCATTGTAGGTCTCTTTTTATGGCAAAGTCACACTTGGGATTACTTCTTCTTTATATTGATCGACAGATGACCTGGGGTAAGTTTAGTAATTTGTTTTTTTGGAGAAGTAAATTTTCTTCCGCCACTTTGTTGGGCTCCTCTAATAGTATTTAGGCCAACATCGGTTGCTTTAGTCACTCGTTCTTGCAAAACGACTGAGAAAAATTGCAATAGTCGCTTTAGATTCTTTCACGTCCTTGACTACGAATTAGTTTCTTACGGTTACCCATAATGCAGGCAGCTCTATGAATAATTAAAATTTCCTTAAGAGACTACTTTACAAGTCAATATTTTATACTTGCATGTAACTTTGAAAACAGCAGTAGAGATGCACAATTTAGTCCTTGTAAATGGTTGAATAAAGGAACTCCAAAGAAAAAACGCTACAAACTTAACCATATCACGGGCAACGTGTTTTGGTTTCGACGCCGCAGCCAATAATGAGATTTAGGAAGAGCCATGCCACAGGCCTAAACATTTTCAATTACAAGTGCACAAATGTCAGGCTTGACTTTTAAGTTGGTCGACATTTCTATTTGCATCATAACCTCAAAAAGTTGTTTAATGACAATTATTGAAATTAGTTCTAATTGTAAGGGTCGGCATCTCCGATCCTTTTTAGTAATTATAATTAAAATATTATCAAGTGACCTTTGTAATATGTTATTTGGGTTGCCTGCTCCATTCTATCTGTTCGGCGGCCCGAGTATAGAAATAATCCTATAGAAAAAAATTTGTTTCTAAAATTTTAACAATTTTTCATTTGGCAGATCGGTCAACTAAATTACATATAACTGTAACGTAAACCGACACTCGGCGTCGCCCTTCTCCAATCCCCTCTAGAAATAATCCGATAATAAGAGGTCCCGAAAGTATATAACCGAACAGTGCAGCCAGTTTAGGACACTTGCGACCTGAGAACCTAAACCCCCTCCTGATTCTCCCTAGCCCTGGGCCCCAACCGGACTTGGCCCTTTCCTGATACCTGGACTTGACCTAGTTTACATGTAACGGCGGCCCCGAACCGGTGAACTTTTACTTGAACTCAGATTTGACATAAGCTCTTCTGTAACAGGGGCTTCGATTCGCTGAGCTTGTTCCTATATCTGCTCGCGTTTACATGTAACGGCCTCCCTGACTCGGTGAACGTTTACCCTTCAGCTCGCATAGAAGGTCCGTCCCTAGGTCAATGAACTTAAAATCTATAAAGCTAGCATACCTGCCACCAGAGCGTTGTTAGTCCAATAACGCCATCCTGGTAGTTCACCGAAGGCACTTTGCCGGCTAGCGCACCAAAATGCGCAAGCGATCTTCCAGCGGCCCCACCAAACCCAGCCTCGAAAAGGCGGACTTCGTTCAAGGTGAAAATTATATGTTCAAGTTGATTCGGGCGAACCAAACGTATGTAATAAGGACGCCCCACGACCAGCCTAGCTTAATACACTAACTATGCACGTCACTAGCACCGTAATATTCTTGATTAAATGGAATTTGTCCGACCGCGAAGGATAAACAAAGCGCTATTTTGGCGAATTTGGAATACACCAGAGCTACTATTCACCCGCACCTACACGTACGAGTCCATACAGGGTCCCTCAACCTAGTGAGCAGCAGTGCCTATATGGTTACAGACCGTCCCTAAAGCAGAGAAATGCAGACCTTTTACCAGAAAGAATTTTTGTTACAATGCTTTATGTACATAGTATTTTTAATTAAGATTTATTTTGTACTTAATTAAACACATTATACGAATTATCTGTACACTGTTTTTTCCTGTCTTTATACATTTGAGGGAACTAACCCGTGGGCATCCGAGCATACCCGAAGCAAAAGTAATTATTTGATAAAATTGCAATTAATGAACCAAAACTAAGCCTTGCAGTTAACTTGAAACTTTATTTAATAATTCCCCGAAATTACCAGTATATTACATATTAAGCCAATGAAATCGCACCCCTCAACTTTTGTTTAGTAGCAATTAATACACTTCCACCTCGTGTTTTGAAACATATCATACGTACTTGTCTATTTTGGGTTCACCTTCCAAGATGTCTTTTGTGAGCCAAGATTCTATCATATCATATTTTGAACATTGCATGGCTTGAATAACTTGGTTCCCATTCCCCGGATATCATAATAATAGGTATTGGGTTCCTAGTTATTTTTTTCTTAATTTCCCGTAATGATTTCTGTCATTAATAAATTTGATTGCCAAATCATTATGACCATTCTCGTTTCTTCTCCTCATTTCATTAGGTTTAACCTTTAAAGTATTTTATTGCAGTCAGTTACGTCGGCTCCAACCTTTATTTTTGACTTATGTTTCACTTTTAATGTTTGGGTGACATACTGATGATGGGTGTACACAGTTTCATCAAAAATAGGCGCATGGGTTCCTAGTGTCTCTACTTGGTAATACTCGGAAGCATAAATATCATATCAGTTCTAGGATTAAATGTGCTATATTAACATCCCATTTATGAAAAAATATAAAAGTTAAAAGATAATTTACCCACACAATAGAAGAAAAAGATAAAATATAAATTCAAGAAGGCTATCAAATAAAGCAACCAAAATTAATTTGGGTTATAACGTGATTACCAAAGGGGAAAACCAAAAATCTACAGGGCAGATATATGATAATAAACATGTGCATGTATGTGACCAAAGATAACTCCTAAAACAGGCTAGAAATAAATAGAATTGCCGCAATTAAATTTATAGTTAAATATATAACGATAAATTAATACGCTATTACAATTATGCTACCCAACATAAAAATAAATGGTTATTCAGTTAGGTTCATTAGTCGAGAAAATCATTTAGATCCTTTAAATCAACGAATTTTGTTAGTACATAGAAAGATCTGTGTATAAAATTCTATCATCTAATATCCAGACATTATTATTTCCAAACTCAATGCAGTGAAAAAAAAACTTGTATGCAAGTTTTTTCTTTGCAACGCGACATTTAGTAAAATCTTCTTTAAATAGTAAATTAGTACCTTTGCATGACTCTTTGTTGGTCAACACCATGTTGCAATACCGGTAATTTTTACTGGAATTTTTATACACGAAAAATTCTGAAACAGTTTCCACTGGAATATTTAGTTGCATTTTAATGAAGTTTGCAATTTTGTTGGCAATTTTTTGAACAAAGACGGCATCCGTTAAAAGGTTCCTCGTAGCTTGTTCTATGAACAGCGATATCATATCACAATTACCTTTAAGTTATTGTCCTTAATTAAGCCCCATGTAGTGTAGTCGGCATTTTTAAAACCATCAACGTACGAGACTTATATTACAAAAATGCAATTTAACTACACACGGCACTCAAACACGTCTACGTGCCACTATAGCTCATGCTGCATTATCTGCATATGCGAGGATGACTTAAAAGAAGAAAAGACTAAACCAGGGTAACACTTCTTCTTCTTAGGGTCCCTTCTCCTTTCACTGGAGGTTGGCGACCATCATTTGGAACTCCTCTCTATCTTGTGCCAAGTGTATAACGGTACCAGCATGTCTGATATTGAACCAATGGCTTAATTTCCTGAGCCACGAAAATCGTTTGCTTTCTATGCCGCGCTTCCCTTCAATCTTTCCCTCAACAATTAATTGTAGCCAGTTATATTTGGTGTTTCTAAATATGTGACCAAAGTATGCTGCTTTCCTTTTCTTTATTGTTTTTACAAGCTCTTGTTCTTTATTCATTCTTCTGAGAACCTCATTATTAGTCACGTGATCAACCCATGGTATTTTTAATATTCTCCTATATAGCCACATTTCAAACGACTCGATGTCTAACTTTTTCTATATCCTGGTTTCCTATACGAATCCTTGCATCGACGACTCTCATTTTGTTAATTATCATAAATTTAGTTTTACTGATATTTAATTTAAGACAGTGCTGTTGGCTGATGTTATCTACTTTGTTTAGTAAATGTTGGAGGTCATCAAGGCTGTCAGCAAGGAGCACCGTATCATCTGCATAGCGAATGTTATTGACTGGTTTTCCATTTACCTTTATCCCTTTTTTTGTTTCTTCTATAGCCTCTTGGAATATGGATTCTGATTACAGGTTAAATAAAAGGGGCGATAATATACATCCCTGCCTGACTCCTTTAGATATTTCTATGTCAGATGATGCTGTATCGCCTATTCTTATATGAGATGATTGATTCCAATATAAGTTTCTTATAATTCGTATTTCTTTGCCGTCTAGATTTATTGATCTTAACATGTATAAGAGTTTGTCATGTTTTACATTATGGAATGTCTTTTCGTAGTCGATAAAACACATAAAGACATTTTTCTGCTGGTCTAGACATTTTTGTGTAAGTACTTGAATAGCAAATAAGGCTTCTCTTGTTCCACAACCATTTCTAAATCCGAACTGATTTTCACTTATATTTTCATCAATTTTTCTCCACAAACGAGAGTGTAGAATACGAAGGAATACTTTTAGTGCATGACACATGAGACTTATTAAGCGTTAGTCGTTACATTTTTTAGCGTTGGCTTTTTTAGGAAGTGCAATGGAAGTAGATTTTAACCACTGTCTTGGGATATATCCGGTATTATATATTTTGTTAAATAAGTCCAACAGCATGTGGGTGCTTTCGTCATTCAGTAGCTTTAAAATTTCTGTACTGAGATCATCGGGTTCTGTTGCTCTGCCAGTTTTTGTCTGTTCTAATGCCTTGACTAATTCATCTTTAAGAATTTGTGGTTCATCTAAATCATAATGTAAATCATCTATCATTTTCTCAATGGTCACTGAATGGATACAAAAGCAAAGTCAGGGTACATAAATCAAACAAGTCGAGACACTCACTGTTAGTTCCTTTGATATCAAAATACCGATTTGATAAGCTTGACCTGTTTCTGGGGGGGGGGGGGTACTCTCCGAGGCTACTAACAAATGACCCCCACTACTTTATCACATATGATTGGTAGCAGAGCTAGTAACTGGCTCTGATTAGTAGCATAGATATATTAAACAAGATACAGCCATGCGCGGTAAACGTATGTTCGTGCTTAGAAAATATATCAAAGAATTCGGTACATCTCTCCATTTCATTCTGCCATGCATGTAATGTATTTGTTTTTTCTTTTTACTAGTTAGCCGCAAGTCGCACGAATTTCTAGTGCTTTGTTTTGAAGTGTCCGTTCAAATTTCAAATTACGCCAAACTCGTAATTCACGTAGTTCATTGAAATAATAAAGACCTCAATTAATATTTATAATCAAAATGAGGACTTGTATTCTGTATTCCATTTCTTATAGTTATTTTTATGAAGATTTATCCTTCCATCGGTGCGTGTATTTTGTTCGAATTTCTCTCAATATCGCATCAAAGTACCATTGCTAGCATAGAAAAGTGGAACAGTAAAAAATTATATTTTGAAAATTTTGTTGGTGGCACTGTAGGTCTATGTCAAATTCGAGGTTAGCAGGTTAGGTTTTGCGTCAGTTTGTGTCAAAAACTGAAGCAAAACCTAACCTGCTAACCTCGAATTTGACATAGACTTACAGTGCCACCAACAAATTTTTTTCTATGCAAGCAAAGGTACCATCGCGGACAAAAAAATGGAAACATCATTGTTTTTCTAGTGTAAATGGGTATATTACCTAAATTAAATCAACATTGCTGATATCATATTGTTTAATGCAGTTGTCAGTTGTTGTCAAAAGCAAAAGTCAAAATATAACCTAATATTATGTAAACCCCCAATAACACTGTGTAAAATTATAAAAAAGCGTTAACTTGATTAACACTGGTGTTTCCATTTTTTTGGCCGCGGGTGGGTACCTCTCTAAAGGATAGCGATATACGTAATTCAAGCACTGAGAATGACAGCAATAAAAGGTACGTCATTTTGAACTATGTCGCCGCATGGCTGTATCTTGTTTAGTATTAGTATATCTATGATTAGTAGAATTTTGTGCTGCCATCTAATAGTGAAGCTTAGAAATACCCCCCGAGTTACTGTCCTAGGCACTCTAGACTGATTTCAACATTTGGAATGAGTGTCTCGACTTGTTTGGTGTATGTATCAGCGTACATAAATCAAACAAGTAGAGACACCTCACTATCGGTTTCTTTGATATTTTTTATATTTGTGCGGCGATAAATAAAAGTGCACTAACTGAGCTATGAGGTTATGTAGTCTAATGCAAACACTGCGAGCGGTTGATCGCGTCTCCCCGTTCATCCGATAGGGATGCCCAGAATAGGGGCATCTGTTACCAACTGTTACAAATTTAATTCTCTACTCCTTAAGGGCAATACATAATACTTGGGAGTCAATACACAACATTTCCTCCCTCTTTTGAAATATAGATATATAACAACGTGCGTGGATGTGCAACAAGGATGTTTATTGAGGGTGGAAATCTTAATGGGGGAATTCGACGACGTGTTGATCTGCGTGGGGGTTTGTAGAGCAAGTCCTTGTTGAGGTGCCGCATTCCTGCGGTTCCGGGGTGTTCTTGGAGTTCTAGGCGCCGCTGGTGTTGCAGGTGTTGCAACTGCTGCTGGGTTAGGCGTATTTTCCGCTCTAGTCTCATAAAAACGGAATCTTCTTGGTGGAGGTCTGAGGTCATCATGTCTCTCTTGAACTGTGTCTTCGGATTCTCGTATCTCTGGTTGATCTAAAAAAGCTCTAATTTAATCTGTGTGACGTTTTACTTTCTTTCCTGCGTACTCGATTTTATAATGGAAATCTCCCAGACGAGTAGCAATAGTGCCTGGGATCCATTTATCCATCTTCAGGTTGCCGGAGAGAAAGTAGACATATTGTCCCGGGTTAAACGTTCGAACTGTTGAGTCCATCTGTGCTTGCTGTTTCTGTGTGATCTTGGTGTGCACATCGTCTGGTCTAAACAGGTTCAGTCGAGTGCGCAGATCACGTCCTAGAAAGAGTCGTGCCGGTGGAAGTCCTGTGGTGGTGTGCGGTGCCTTGCGGTATTGTCGAAGAAACTCATTCAAGTCGTGTTGTAAGGTTCCTTTGGTCGAGTTCATGGGCATGTATTGCGTCCTTCACGGTCTGTACGTATCTTTCGACCATTTGTCGATGGGTGATATGGGGCTGTTCGTTTATGATATTTAACTCCGCTATCTCGCAGGAAGTTCTGGAATTCCTCTGATGTAAACTGCGTTCCATGGTCAGATACAACGGTAACAGGAGCACCGTAGGCGTCGAATACTTCGTCGAGGATTGCAATTGTGGCAGTGGCCGTTGTTGAGGGTTGTTGTTTTGACTTCCAGCCACTTGCTGCAGACGTCCACGATGACGAGCAGCATTGTGTCTGCAACTGGACCTGCGTAGTCGATGTGGACTCGTTCCCAGGGTGCCTTCGGATACTCCCAATAATGTTCTCCAAACTTCGGCGGGCATGTGCGTGTGCCGTACAGTTTGGGCATGATTTAGCAACGCGCTCGATATCTGCGTCTATTCCAGGCCAGAAATCGAAAGAACGTGCCATACCTTTCATTTTCACAATCCCTATGTGTGCTGATTGTAGGTCCTTCAGTACGGATTCCCTCAGTGCAGATGGTATACCGACTCTGTGCTCGAACATCAGGCAGTTAGCAGCGAGGGTGTATTTGGACTTCTGCCGCTTTGAATTCGTATCGCGTGAGATCCTGCCCGGATTTCAGTAGTTGAACTATCGCACCAAGATGCGCTTCTTTCCATGTTTTCCGTGCGATGGCCTCTGCTCGAACGGGTAACTGGTTTATTTGGTTAATTACAAAAAGGTCAAAATCGTCGTAGTCGTCGTGCTCCTCCCTCCTCTGTGCGGAGTGTTGACGAATTGCATTGATCGTTGACGGTAGGAGTGCTCGCGAACAGTAATCAGCGTTGGCATTCGCTTTCGACGTCTTGAAAAACTACGTCGTAATTGAAGTTGGCTAGGAAGTCCGCGTAGTTGGCCATGCGACTGATGCATAGCACGGGTAGCGACTTCTCCGGGTGTAGTATTTGGGTCAGTGGTTTTGTGGTCTGTAATCAGGGTAAAGTGGCGAGCGTTAGAGGTAGTGGAAAAATTTCTGTACGGCCAAACGATAGACAGTGCTTCCTTGTCCGATTTGAGGGTATCTCTGTTCTATGTCTGTCATCGTTCGGCTTGTGTAAGTGATCGGAAGTTCTTGCCTATTGCTAAGCCGGTGTGACAACACTGCACCCAGTCCGGTTTTACTGGCGTCCGTGGCCAGCAACAGTGGAAGTGATGGGTCATATTGGGTTAGGACTTGTGGAGAGGTTAGTGCGTCTTTAATTTCTGTGTACGCCTTTTCTCCTGCTGTTGTCCATGTGAAGGGGTCCTGCAGCAACATCTCCCGGAGCGGTCGATCCTTTGTTGATAGGTCCGGAATAAATGAGCTATAGTAGGTTGTTTTACCCAAAAATAACTGAAGTTCTTCGGGCGTTGTTGGCTTTGGGGCGTCCCGAACTGCTCGTATATGTGCGTCAGATTTGTGCACACCTTCAGCATCTACTTTGTAACCTAGGGCCTCTAGAACGGGGCTCTGCAAATGTGCACTTCGAGCGGTTTGAGTTTCAATCCATGTGTTCTGAACCGTTCTAAAGTTGATCCTAGTGCTTGTAGGAGGTTATCGAATTGGTCTGCAAACATGATTATGTCGTCGAAGAAGTTGACTGCATTGGGGAGGTCTTGCACTGTGTCCATTCGCCGTTGCCAAATAGCGGGAATGTTGGCTGCTCCATAAACGGCTCGTGTTGGGCGAATCAGGCCATGTGTGGCTGTGTTGAGTGTCAGAGCGTGGCCGAATGTGTCGTCTACCTCCAAGTGGGTATACGCATCCGTGATGTCTAGGTGGCAAAATAGTGTAGCTCCTCTCATTCTGTTAAATAACTGTTCTACCTTAGGAATTGGATGTTCATCGATTATCAGTCGGGGGTTTAGCGTTGGTTTGTAGTTGCCGGTGATCCTCAGTTTGCCATTTTTCTTGACGACTATATGCGTCGTCGAGGCCCATTCAGTGTAGTCGACTCTCTTGTAGAAACTCGACGCTATCTTTGCCTCGATTTCTTTAGCATAAGCGTCGCAAAGCGTATGTGGAATATCCCGGACTCGAGAAAAAAACTGGTGCAGCTTGTGGTTTCAAATGCATCTTTGCTGGTGGGCCTGTTAACTTTCCTGGGGACGTTACTAAATAAGTCAAAATAGCGTGACAAAAGTCCGTTAAGTGTTTGTCGGTTGGGGGGTGATACCTGGTGTATTGGGGCGGGGTTCAGGAAGAGTTTCTTGAAATCAATTTCCTTGCGAACTCCGTGATCCATTCGCGCCCCAAAAGTGTGTCGAACTCGCCATCGACCACGCAGAGGTTGAGCTTCCTGGTCGTCATTCCAATAGTGGCATTTACTTCGATGCGGCCGATGCAGTTAATGCGGTGGCCCGTGTAGCTGGAGAAGATTTTGTCTGTCTTCTGTAACTCAAAATTCCGTTTAACTATACTTAGCTTTTTCTTGCTGATGATTGAGCAGGGGGCTCCAGTGTCAAGCTCCATCTTGACTGGGGTTCCTTCTAACTTTACGTCGAGCAACTTCCGTCCAGGAGATGGTGTGGTGCTGATGATCTCTATCTTGCTGAGTTGCTGCGTGGTGGCGATCTGCTCCGGGGGTTCTTCAAATTCGATATTTTCGACTTCGGCAACTAGGTTAGTATTTCTCGTTCGTATGCGTGCCCTGCACACTCTGATGATGTGTCCCCATTTTACCACATTTATTGCAATTGGCATCAAGAAATCGGCACTGGCTGCGAAAGTGTGCTCCACCGCATCCTCCACAACGGTTTTGGCTCCCTTGTTGAGCCGGGTTGGTTTGTTGCGATGAGACAGAGGGATTTCCTTGGGTCTGGCTGTTTTCGAAATGCTGTGACTGTAGGTTGCTCACTGCTCGCTGTGTCCCATTTCTTCGAGCTCGAGGTATTTCGTAGCCTATTTTGTGAGTCGGCTCGGTTCCTGCGGTTTGCTCTTGGTCCGTGGTGTTCCGGGTCACCCCAAGTGCGTGTGCGATCTCATAGGCGGAGGTGAATGTGGTGGGCTTTTTCGCGATAATTTCGTCGCATATGTCTCGAGCTTCCAGACCCAGTAGCAGTTGTTCGATTAACATGCGGTCGAGAAATTCGCCAATCTCAGGAGAAATTGGCGACAGTCTCACCTTTGTGTTGCTTGATCTGCCGAAATTTGATACTCTCTGCATATTTCGCAGTTAGTTTCATGCGGATTTCGTTATAGGAGAGGTCTTCTGGCTTGTCCTGGACTCGCGAGGAACTTCAGGGCGTCATTGAGATCTACCCTCATGTATACACTCGCGTAATCTGCATGCTGCTCTTCCGGAATTTTACTCAATTCCAGTGCCCAGGTGAAGCGTGTAAAATAGTCGTTAATCGACATGCCGTCAGACGTTTTGTATGCACTTACGGTGAATGTAGGTGGGTCGTTGCTGCATCGTTGCATTTGAACCCGTTTGTGCTGCAGACGTTTGGATTGCGTTGACCAACATGCTGGAAATTGCTTGGAGGAGTTCGGTGACACATCTGCCATTGTTTGTCACGTTGCGGGCAATCTTCCGGTTGCACGTGGTCAGTGTGAAAATTACGTTGCGCGACGCACTCCCGTTATTTTTATGTATCAATACCACTACTGACACCACTTTTATATTTGTGCGGTGATAAATAAAAGTCGTTGTACTGTTTAAATCACGTTTATTACAAAAATGCACTAACTGAGCTATGACGTTATGTAGTCTAATGCAAACACTGCAAGCGGTTGATCGCGTTTCCCTTTTCATCCGATAGGGATGCCCAGAGTAGGGGCACCTGTTACGAACTGTTACAAATTTAATTCTCTACTCCTTACGGGCAATACATAATACTTGGGAGTCAATACACAACAATATCAAAATACCGATTTGAATGAGCTTGACCGGCTCCTGAAGGGGGGGTACTTTCCGAGAATACTAACAGATGGCGCCACTACTTTATCACATATGATCAGAACTAGTAACTGGTGCAGTGCCTTTATATAGCCAGTGGCGACAATACAACTAAGCCACACCCCGGCCGCCATATTTAGGCAAATTTCTAACGGGTGTTCATTTAAAATCCGTAATCAGAGTCGACTGTGATACGTGTTTTACGTTTGTCAGTTCTGAAAACATTCGAGATTTGCAGGTTAAGATTTGCGTCAGTCTGTGTCAAATAACAAACAAAACCTAACCTACTAACCTCGAATTTGACATAGACTAACAATACACTTCAGTACTGCCAAAAGTATAACACGTATCACAGGCGATTTAGCCTAAACATGGCGGCTAAAAGCACGTGATGTATGGAGCCAATCAAAAATAGAACACCCTATTGTCGCCACTGTGTATATAAAGGCTCTGATTAGTAGAATTTTGTGCTGCCATCTGATAGTGAAGCTTAGAAATACCCCCCGGGTTACTGTCCCAGGCACTCTAGACAGATTTCAACATCTGGAACGAGTGTCTCTACTTGTTTGATTTATGTACGCTGTATGTATGCTGGCAAAGCTAAAGGAGAAGCCTTCGCCCAGCAACGAGGTAAATCACCTTTGATTTAATACTATAATATTTTGCACTAGCCGGGTTTCATAGCTCAGTGGTAAGCATTCTGGCTACTGATCTAAGGGTCGAGAGTTCGATCCCCGATTCCTGTGAGGTTTTTAAAAATAAAAAGATGCGGATAAACGCCTCTACAGAATGCCATCATTCGGAAATGATGTAAAGCCGTGGGTCCCATGTTACTACTATCTGTAACATGTAAAGATCCCTTGCTAGGATTGGAACTCCTTAGTTTCGGCAAAATTCTAAGCAGGACTAAGGTACCTGGTACTTTGCATGTCTAGACCTTATCCATGGGGTTGGCAAAAAGAGCATATGAAGGTCTCCTTGGTAGGCACGAGTCTCCCCGAAAATACTACTACTACTACTACTACATTGCCCTAATTTAAATTGAATTTATTTTCATATTACCAATATGCAACAGTTCTTATTATATACAACATGGTGATGGACTATCAACAAATGAATAAATAAATAACCATGCTGTTAACAGTATTGTAAGCAAATATGTATTACAGTCACACAGCCAAAACTGTTAAACATGAACAAAATCCAAACCTTTTGAATGTCACCCATTACGTCTTGTTTCAATAGGAATCTTTTATTTAGTACACTGAAAATTGTATTCATACATTTTGCTAATATAACACGGGCGGTTACATATGATTCTATTCTACTGCCTGTATAATACTAGAAAACATTTAAAAATTTCGAAGAGCATGTTCATGTACCTACAGTGAAAGCAATTTCTTTTTACAAGTGACAAGAAATTACAGAACATATGTGCAACTATGATATCTTTTTGTGTTGCCTTATACTCACAAATTGTACAAGCAAAAGATTTATCTCCTGTACGTATCTTCAGGTGGACAATTAAGTGGTTTTGCCGTGTTGATCTATACTCACATACCGAATAATACTGAGTAGTCATATGTTCAATTAAACCGATTTTACATATTTATTTATATTCACAAAATCAAAACTACTAAAATTTTAATTCTAAACTCTAGCATGAGTCTTCATATGTTGAACTAATGTATTGTTATAGTATTGACTTTACTGTTTAAGTCAATATTATGATAATATCTAATAGACTGCAAAATTACTCTTATCTATTCACTTCAAAATACTTTAAATAAAATATTTGCCCTAATATTTTATTTTATTTTTTTGACTAGCTCAGGTTATAACAAATATCTTATCTCAGGTGGGTACTTGCGTTAGAAAAATCTATCAAAACAACTGTACAAAATGTTTGGTTATTGGCAAGTTATTTCGGAATGATTTTAAATCTTTTAACCGTCACTGTCAACTTACTCCCGTGTGGGGTTGTAGATCTCCCATCGGGCGCCTCCCCAGGTGGCGGATCGGGGAATGCCTACTAGATATGGTAGGTACCGGGGAAATAAAATACCCGGGGCGGACCAAAATCTAACGACCAGAAGGCAGCAGTTCTGGCCGTACCTATAGTGGCGTAGTCATAGAAAGACGGTTCGGCACTAAAGGGCGATAAATGAGGGCACAAGCCAAATAGGCCCAGCTGGCCTCTTTACTGCGGTTGAAGAAAGAAACGGGACCCTACTTCAACTGATTTTCCCAAGAATATTTATATATCTTTTTCATACCCTTTCCTTATATTTATATTATTTATGATGGCTAACTTAATGCAAAATGTACCCGGAAGTAAAACAATTCCCCCAATCGGATTTCCGGGGGGGAATGTATTAAGTGGTAGCGATCACCCCACTTTTAGAAAACACAATTTGCTACGAACAAAGATAAAAATCGGTACATGGAATGTACGAGGTCTACTTGAACCAGGAAAACTTTACATAATCGAAAACGAAATTAAAGACTTAGCACTACTTGGAATATGCGAAACACATTGGAAAGGTTCTGGCTTTTTCAATACCGCAAATGATAACACAATATATTTTTCTGGCCATAACACAAAATCCCAAGCAGGAGTAGGAATAGTTATACCTGAAGAATATAACAAATACGTAACCAGTTTTAAACCAGTGAACGAGAGAATAATGTCACTAAGCTTAAATACCAAACCAGTTAAAATGAATATCATCCAGATCTACGCACCCACCGCAACTAGTAGCGAAGAAGACATTAAAACCTTCTATGAGCAACTAGAAGAAACAGTAAACTGTATCCCAAAACGAGAAATAACTCTGATACAAGGTGACTTTAACGCCAAAATTGGCACATCAAACGATGATACCCTAAAACCATATGTTGGCCAACATGGGATTGGCAACAGAAACGAAAGTGGTGAAAAACTTCTACAGTTTTGCATAGAAAATCAATTTACTATCCTTAACACCCTTTTCCAACACCATATAAGGAGACAATATACATGGAAATCGCCTGGCGATAGATACAGGGATCAAATTGACTATGCTCTTATCAATACAAGATGGAGAACCTCCGCTCACGATAACAAAACATATCCTGGTAGAGAATGTGGTTCAGATCACCAATTGTTAGTCACTGATCTGAAAATACGCCTGAAAAGAACCCACCCATCAACGTACCAACCAAAACTAAATGCACAAATGACAACAACGTATGAACGAAAGGTCAATGCGAAACTACTAGCAATACAAATTGAACAAATACCTAATCAGGCTGACAAAATATGGGATACGATAAAAACCACCCTAAAGAATGTCAAAAAAGAGACAATAACGGAACACATGCAGAATACTGCAAACTACCACCCAAAAAAGCAGTGGATAAAAAATCCTACTATGGAACTGGTTCAAGAACGTAAAAAACTTAAGCAAAAAGGTATTACGACGGAACAACTCCGACAAAAGTATCGGCAACTCAACAAAGATATACAAAGAAGCTGCAGAAGAGACAAAAACGAGTATCTAGGCAAAATCTGTGCAGAGATCGAAGAACATAGGATCACCAACAACAGTGGAGATTTATTCCGAAAAATTAACCAAATTACCAGAGAATTTAAACCAAAAACGTGGGCCATTGATAATGAAGATGGCGTAACACTACACGATAAAAATGAAATAATAAACCGATGGGAAGAATACTGCAAAAAACTCTTCAAAGAAGACAGAACTGAAACCATAATGACGAACTTATTGGACATTAACGCAATAGAACGTGAGCCAAACATAATTAGAATGGAAGTAGAACATGCGATCAAAAAACTTCGCAATAACAAAGCTCCAGGGGAAGATGACATCAATGCAGAAATGTTGAAAACACTAGGAGAGAGGGGTATTCTCCTCTTAACCAAACTTTGTAATACCATATGGGAAACAGGGCAATGGCCCACCGACTGGACACAATCTAACCTCATTACTTTCCACAAAAAGGGATCCACACGGAAATGCGAAAACTACCGCACAATAGCCCTTATATCACACGCCAGCAAAATATTGCTATATATAATCCATGAAAGATTACGGAGTTTCTTGGACAGGCAAATACCACTGGAACAAGCAGGGTTCATCAAAGGTAGAGGCACCCGTGACCAAATATTAAATCTACGCCAACTCATCGAGAAAACTAGGGAATTCAACACCACAACCTTCCTATGCTTCATTGATTATAGTAAAGCTTTTGACTGTGTCCACTGGTCTAAACTATGGGAAACGCTTCTTGATATGGGTGTACCGGAACATCTAATAATTCTAATTAAACAATTATATGAAAATGGAACAGGAAAGCTAAAGATAAACGACAAATCAACTAATAAATTCCCACTAGAAAAAGGCATACGTCAAGGATGCATACTATCTCCTCTACTTTTCAATATTTATGGAGAAGCGATAATGAGAAAAGTACTCGATAACTGGAACGGGGGCGTCAATATTGGAGGCACAAGACTATCGAATCTGCGCTATGCCGACGATACTACTCTAATAGCAAAAGACAGAGCAGAACTACTAGAACTTTTGCAAAGAACAGAAAGTGAAAGCGAAAACTATGGACTAAAACTAAATAAAACCAAAACAAAAATCATGGTGATCCAACGTACGGACAATCCACAAAATATACAACCGTTTCAAGATATAGAACTTGTAGAAAAATTCAATTACTTGGGATCACTTATCACTAATAAAGGGACCAGCACCGAAGAGATCAATAGACGAATAAACTTAGGCAGATCGGCAACAACGAAGCTGAATAAGATATGGAAAGACAGGGATATCACTATCACTACTAAAATCAAAATAATGCAAACGCTGGTCTTTTCCATCGTATTATATGCTTCAGAATCATGGACCTTAAAAGAACTAAACAAAAAGAAAATCAATGCCTTCGAAATGTGGTGCTGAAGAAGAATGCTGCGTATACCATGGACCGCCCATCGCACCAATGAAAGTATCATAGCAGAAATAAAGATACCAATGAGACTGGCTACTATCATCCAAAGAAGAATATTACAATATTTCGGTCACGTTACCAGAGACAACAATAATCTGCAAAAGCTCATGATCCAAGGGAAAGTAGAAGGAAAACGACTTCGTGGGAGATCACCGAAACGATGGATCGATCAGATTAAAGAAGCCACAGGTGCCCCACTTGAAGAAAACATAAGGAATGCCGAAAACCGAGAACGATGGCGCGAAACAATCAAAAGAACCAATTAATATGGAACCTAGGAAGTGATATGCTATGCAAATGATATATAAATCACGACTCCTCGACAACGAGGAAAAACGACTAGAGAGAGAGTCAACTTACTAATATGACACTTAGCTGAATTTATATTTAATCAACACAAATCAGTTCCAACATGTTGAAAAGAGTAAGTATTTTTGTAAGCAATTCATTAGTCTACTGTTAATAGATACTAATTAATGTTTATTAATTACATATACCTGGTTATCTTCCCCTACCAAAAAGGGATCCAATTCTCCTGTAGAAAACAGCGCAAATATAACACAGAAAGTGAATAGTACATTTGTAGGTTGCAGAGTTTTGGATTAACTCAGTTAATTAAAGAACCTACTTGAATAACATCTAAATCTCAAACACTTTTGGATCACATTTTAGTTAACAATACAGATTTAATTGTTGCATCGGGTACTAAACACGTAAGTTCTTATTCTGACCATGAACTAGTATTCTGTAAGATTTTTGCTGAAATAAATAAATCTTCGTCTATCACACGAACTGTCAGAGACTTCACAAAGTTTGATCTTGATAGTTTCACAGCTTTACCTTCCATCTATCAATTGGGATATTATCTACAACTTAAATAATATAAACGCTAAGGTTGATGATTTCAACAGAATGACTTACAACGTTGTGGTATACATTCAACAACAAAAAATCAGAATATTCCTGAACATCTTAAAGACGTTAATGCAATTAATTCATACTTTAATTTAATTCAGGGGGCGGAGGAGCCTAGTGTGGAAGTCTTGGAGATGTATAAAAATACTAAACCAAATTTAACATCAAAACTTTGTTTTACTGTTGTTTCTGACGATGATATTACTAAAATTATCTATTTCATTAAATCTAAAGTTTCTGGTGATGACAATATAAATATTACTATGATACACTTACGTTGCCTATTTTTAATACCAGTTATAACTCATATTATAAATTTTTGTTTATTAAATTGTAAATTATCCGATGCTTAAAAAATTGCTAATATTATTCCAATTCCCAAAACCAGTAATCCGCAAGAATTAAAAGATTTAACACCTATCAGCATACTACATGTTTTATCGAAAGTCTTGGAGAAAGTCATTGAACGTCAAAGTCGTGACTATTTAGAAAGAAATTTATTGGAAGGCAGGCGCTCAGATTCATGTAGAGTGAGATTCGGTGTTCCTCAGGGATTCATACTAAGCCCTTTACTGTTCACATTATACTCTAGTAATTTATGTAACTATTCCTTAAATCGTTGTCAATTTCATCAATATGCAGATGATACGCAGATTTACGTGTCATTCAAGCCTTACGAATCGCAGACTGCTTGTGTTGCTATTAATTAACCTTTCATTCACTTAATATTAACCCTTTGAAATCTACTTTTATGGTATTTGGTAGTTCAAACTCTAAAGCAACATTTTTAGATGATTTTCAAATAAAAATTAACAGTGAGTCCATTCCTTACAAAGATTCAGTAAAAAATTTAAACGTCCTACTTGACTATAACTTTAGGTTTCGAGAACATGTTAGCTCCTGTATACGTAAAGCATATGGCCATTTAAAACTACTTTACAGTAACAGGCATGCCTCGAGTAGAGAGGTCAAAAGACTGTTACGTGAATCGTTAGTCTTATCACACTTTAGCTATTACGACATGCTGTATGATTCATGTATCGATAAGGCAACCTCTAAAAAATGATTGTTTAAGGTTGATACGCCGCATTCGTCGTCGACAACACATTTCCCACAAAATAAGAGAGACAAACTTGTTAAACATGGAACAACTACGCTTTCTACATTCTGCTGTATTTTTTCATAACATTATATTGTTCAAGTCGCCTCCATACCTCTATGATAGAATTCGTTATCGCACTGACGTCCATAATTTGAATCTGAGACATAGAGGCTTGCTAAGCATTGCTTTGCACCGCACAGAAAGTTTTAAGCGTGCGTTTACTTATAATATAACGAAAGTATATAATGAGAAGTAGAAATCTTGATGATAATCAGTGGGAGAATAGAACAGAGTGGCGCAGAGGGTGCGAGAGACGACGACAGTCGTAAGAAAACTCGCAATATATATATATATATATAATGCTTTACCATCAAATTTTAAAAGCTTGTCCTTAAACTCTTTTAAAAATAAATTAAAAAATTGGATGAAATCGTAAATAGATCTACTATGTCACCAGTGTTTTCTGACTATTTAATCATTTAACATTTTATTTTTCACTCTTTTTAATATTTACCTGTTTGTCATTTGCGTGTGCTCCTCGAGTCCTACTTAAATCATTAAATTGTTTTAATGTTTGTTTACGTTGTGCTACGCAGTTTTTATTTAATTTTAAATATGATTTTAGTTTTAATGTAGTGGTATGCATTTCTTTCACATTCACATTACTTGCCACTATAACATAAAAATGTTCTCGCTATTTCCACTATAGTTTTTTTACGGTGGTGGGGTAGAGCAGGAGTTTCCTTCTTATAGGAATACATCTGATTACCATCGTATTTTCCATTTAAGCGTTATATATTATTTAATTTTGTTTATATATGTATGTATTGCTTTCCTGTTCTCTGTTTTGAATTTGTGTGTTTATTTATATTCTTTTGGAATGAAAAATAAAACCCTATTATTTATTATTATTATTGTTGACCTACTGTAATATTTTGAAAAGTCCCTGCGAAGGGCTCTCTGTAATATTCCGCCTTCTTTATTAAAGGCGCTAAAATTCGTGCCTCGGCTCAGCTCTACCCGGAGTATCATTTTCAGCTCAAATATGGGATAGATCAATAAAAACCCCAGTGAACATTCAAAATTAAATATACTCTTTTAAAATACGTACAATAATGAACAAAAATGAGATGTATATTACGTAAAGTATAGGATTGTTAGCAGGGGGCTGCTTGAGTCACTGAACGGGGCTGCAACCTAAGTCGCATGGAAGTATCATAGACTCGCTGGGCACGCTCTCCTAGCGCGTACGCCGTGTCATTGCGCAACGTCGCTTCTGCTGGAAGAGGCTGTAGGTCTTCTGCAGCAGTTGAGATAACCAATTGTTTACAACAATAGCCGCTGTAAATACTTCGGATTAAAAGTACGGTTCTACAGGCTACCTGGGTGTAGCGGGCTGTTTAAGTACAGCCGCGAGAACGGTAAACGGGCTCGGCTTCTAGCGGAGAAATTTGCCGATGACCGAGGCTCGAATCCCGAAGCGGCGATGACCTCGGAGTTTCGCCATTGAAACGGCGGAGTTCTGGAACTGGGATGCCTCCTCGTATGGGCTTCCGTAGTGCGGACAGTTGGTTTTGCAGATAAGCGCCTTATTTCGAGATCCTCAGATGTCGATTACTGGCGGACGGCTGCGGCGGTAGAAAAGCTCGGAGTGTTTTAACGCCAACAAAAATTAAGTTTGTTGAAACGCGGCCTTCAGGAATTAATTAAAATTTACGCTCTGGCTTTGAGTGATTACGGACAAAACAGTAGCAGCGATTTTATTTGGCGGCTTACCGGAAAATTGTCTTACAGGTGCCGCGGTCTCGTCACGTAATTAACAGCGATCTGGTTATACAGGACGCAGGAAAAATTAATTTTCAGGGGCCGCTTCGGCTTGTTATTAACAGCCGTCGGGCTTCAGGAAGGTTCACTAGGTTGCTAGAATGTTCTCAAGGGCTGGCAGAGACGCTGTCAGCACCATAAGGACCTTTGTAATTGATTTCACTTTACTTAGATAGTCACGCTATCAGTGTAAAGCGAAGTCACTTCAGGTAAATCAGAAAAGAATCTCGAGAGGGATCTCAGGTTATCTGAGGTTCTGCTCGGTTTTCCCCCAGGGAGCTGTCGTGTGTTCCTTTATATATGGTTCGCGACCTCTTATCGGCGCTTGAGATCCCTACGCCATGGGTGGGGAAAACACTCTTGCGTATGTTTTAAGCGGTTTACTCATCGCCTGCCGGCTTCCGTTATCTCCTTCTGAAGCGGCGGTGAAATGCAAATGTTGGATAACGCGATGAATTAAATTCTGAATACTTTTTAGGTATTGCACCATTTTTTGGGGCCAAAATGTGTTCAAAATAACTAAATAAAAGGAAAAAAAAGGAAAAGTGTAAAATCTCCAAACCTGCCTTTTATACCTATTGCAAGTATTTCTACTCAATAAACATTTGGAAGTGAATAATCATGCAATGGTTTTAAGCATTTTATTTTCAACCAAAAAATTCTAACTGCGCACAAATACTTTTGCAGACAGAAGTGGTTTGAAAACAAAGTATTAACCACCAATTTATAGAGTGACCCCGAAACAAAAGTTACTACAGACAAACAATTAAAAATAATCATAATAGAAATGCTTTTATGTCCAAAATACTCTAATAGAAATAAACCTCAAAACCAGGGTGGAAGAACACCAACACGTAAGAGGATATATGGAATACAAAACATGCCTACCTGCTAAAATTCTAAAACAATCCTTAGAGGGAAAAAAAGGAAAAATTTGAAAATAAATCCACAACCAACCTAATAATTACAACTACTAATATCAAACAAATAGTGAAATCCAATTTTTACACTTTCAACCAAGTTTACTCTCATTGTAATATAAAAAATATAAAACTACAGTCATAATTAAATAAAATTAACATAAACACCAAAAAATGGAAAAACAATGCTAAAGATAAATAATATTGTGCTTTTAAATGTGTGTGTCCCAAATATTTTTAAATTGTATCATCAAATTTGTATTATGTCGTGAAGAAGCTATATTAAATAGCGAAACGTAACATCTATTTTACTTTGAATAATCATAACTAGAATGTTTTGACACAACTAATTATTTTTACCCAAAAACCATTAGTATTTTCTGAATTCAAAAACAAAATAGCTGAAAAATCTTCTAATGAAAAAAGTTGACAAACAATACTCATGTTTTTTCTTATTTTTAGTAACATTTTATACCTACTGCCTACTCGTATTACGTATTACTCACAGAACAGCAAAGCGTATGCGTGCGTCTATGCGAGCACCCCCGCCCCACTCCCACTGTTGAAAGTTGTTTTAAGCTGGACCCAGCTGTGAAACTGTCGAGCTGATCGACGAATCAAGTTACGTTAGCGATTCATCAGAGTCATCAGACAGTGACATGGGCGACGTAAACTGCATGAGTACTGACTCCGAGTCAGTTGAGGAGTCAGCCATGTCTGTTAGTGAGTAATTTCTGCATTATTATAATTTTTATATCCACTTAGGGTATGAAATGCAATGCATTATTTTTCTTTAGAAATATCTGTTTTTTTTTTGTTATAAATTCTATAATTCACTTTACCTATGAAATGTATTATTTTTATTTAGAAATATCTTTTTTTTTGTTTTTCCAAAGTATATTACTTGTTGTTATTCACTACACTTTAATTCTGAAAAAAAAGTATTTAAAAATCCAGACCGCTTGGTTTTTTTACAAAAAAACAGGTTTTAAAAAAAACGAACTATTTTTTTCGTTGCATTACTATTGATTATGAGTATACACAATTTCAACAAAAATGTGAGTTCCTAGTGCCCCTACATGGTACCTAATACCCGAAAGCATAAATATCAGCAGTTATAGAGTTAAATGTGACATGCTACACTCTTTTATGGCAAAAATATAAGTTAAAAAATAATTTACGCACACAATAAAAGACAAAAAAACAAAAATTAAGTTAGTAAGGCTATCCAAAATAGCAACTGAAAATAAATTTGGGTTATAAAATGATTTCTAAATAAAGAGAAAACTAAAAACTCAGTGCAGTGCCATGTGTATAAATGATAATAGACACGTGCCGGTCTGTGACTGAAGAAAAATTCTAAAACAGGCTATAAATAAATACAATAGTCGCAACTAAATTTATATTTAAATATATATGGAATGAAATAGTGAAAAATGAATATGCTATTACAATATTATACTACCAATACAAAAATAAATGGTTACTCAATTCTGCTTACTAGTTGAGAAAATCATTTAGATTTTAGACCCTTTAAATCAAATAATTTTGTAATTTCATTAGTGGCAGTATTTGTGTATGAAATTCTACCATATAATATCGAGACATTATTATTTACAAACTTGATGCAGTGAAAAAACTTGAAATAAAGTTTTTTCACTACATAGACACAGCATTTAGTAAAATGCTCTGTTTCAAATTCCGACAGTTTTGTAACTTCATTTGCAATTTTTTAGACAAAAACGGCATCCATAAAAGGTCCCTCGTAGCTTGTTCTATGAACGGCGATATCATATCACACTAACTTTTAAGTTACTGTCGTTAATTTATTGAATCCCGTGTATAGTGTTGTCAGCATCTTTAAAACCATCACCAGACTTATATTACTTACTTATATTACACAAAAGTGGGATATAATTACACACGGCACGCAAACATATCTACGTGCCAATATAACTCATGCTGCATTATCTGCATATGCGAGGATGACTTAAAAGAAGAACTTGGAAAAGACTAGACCAGGGTAGCACTGAATGGAGTCAGATGGAAAGCTAACGAAGTCTTCGCCCAGCAACAAGAAGAATCACCTTTGAATTAATAGTAAGATACATTGCACTAATTTAAATTGTTTATTTACTTTCATATTGTCAATATACAACGGTTCGTATATACATCATGGTGACAGGCTATCAATAAATGGATAAATAAATTAACCCTGTTGCTAACAGTATTATAAGCAAATATGTGTTACAGTCACACGGCCAAAACTGTTGAACATGAGCACAGCCTCCTATAGTTACAAGCCGTGAAGTAACAATGGCAACGTTGCATTTACTGTCAATGGTAGTCCTATAATTCAGCCATCTATCTGTTATTTTCATGCACTGCTATTAAGGATTTCTTGGGAAATAACGAGGGAAATAAAGTATAAAGAGCCCAAAACTTGTGTGATTAATTTATTTAACCAAGAATTAATAATTTACAAATAAATAATCGTAGAATGTACACACTCTTAATAGGTATTAAAATCAAAATTACAACTAAATTAATATTAAGATTTTAAAGTAGATAGTTTCCTTTTTTTTGTTAGGCTACCTGAACTATGCTGAAGATTATTTTTGTTTTTTGTATAATTATTTAAAACTATATTGCTAAGTGTCAGAGCAGCCTTATAATATATTTTGCGAAAAGTTGTGCCACAAGTACACACACCACTAAAATCAATTAAAAAAATGTCACTTTCTAAACTTGCCACTGCTAAAGAAGCTAGCATATTTTGGTGATTTTTGCTCAGTAAGAATTTAGTTTCCAATTCTTTTGAATGAATAATAAAATCGAAAATGGCACACAGGTGAAAATAAATATAATTAATTGCATCGGTAGCAGTACAGAGACCTCCTCTTTGCAAAAAAGAAAAATAATCATCGCTCACATCATTTCCTACAGTTTTAACTGCCAACGCTTTACATTTAGAGCATTTAATTGTTTTTGTTTTATGTATAGTATGAGCTATATAACCACATATATAAAGTTGTGTAGATTCATCCAGTTTATACTCTTCTAAATAATTTGAATGAAAAATAAAAATAAATTCTGTGATATCTGCATTATAATCTTCGTTTTCATTATTGGCTAGACAAAGCTTTAAGTTATTTATATCACAAATACTATTTTTTAATAAATTTTGAATTCTGATTCTCTTTTCAGATTCAATAACTTGTTTCAAAGAAACATTGTAGCTACAACCTGATAAATTTCTATAACGGCCAAACCGTTTTTCCAAGTTATCACTTTGAAATTTGCCAGGGAGAATATAATCTATTTTAAATAATGAAAAACAATAATCTATTAATTCAATTAACACTGATGTGCTGCGTTTAATAGCTTTATAAGTATCTACAGTAAGACCTGCCATGTCGGGTTCAGAGTGCCATTTTTCTAGCCATACAATAAATTTTTTTAAATGTTCAATGTTATCGTCAGTGATTGATTTTATAGGATTACAGAAATGGTTACGTTTAATTTTTCCTTTAAATTTACTTTTTACATTAACTATGCTCCACCAATTTTTAATATATTCAAGAAAATTTGACGTACCCTCATATGCCACAGAACATTTGAGTGCAGCGATTGTTGAATCATGGAACACGTTTTCAACTAACATTACATTCTGTCTTTCAAACTTATTAGGATACATTGTTTTATAATTTAATATATAAGCTCTCTTCGTTACTTGGTTGACCTCAAGATTATAAAAATTACGCAGATCAGCAAAACAAGCTGTTTTTTTAATTGTCATATCCTGAAAATCAGGGTATACAAATGTTTGGAGAGAGTCTTTACGATTAATCCAATTATTTCTAATATTTTTAAATATGTGAACAAAATCAAACATAAAAAAAATTTTTTCCTTTGGGTATTTTGGATTTATAATAAATGTATTTGTATTTGTAAATTGTTTAAACATTTTTTGATTAGTTCTGTTATCATCAGTGATAACGCATAGAATTTTAAATCCAAATTTTTGTACATTGTTTATAGTTTGAAGAACAGCTTGTTGAAGTTCTTCGCCTGTTATATCAATCACAGGCATTAAACGGACAACTTCTTTAAAATGACCGAATGCAGAAACAATCATAAATGTCTGAACTGTTTTAGCTAACAATGAAACATCATTAGCAGCATACCCTGTAATATTTTTAGATTTATAAGTAAAACCACTCTTAATATAGATCTCATCAACAATTAAACATACAATTTTTTCTCGATCACCTAATGTCGAGGACAAATGTGAAAGATAATTTTGGTTTTTTACGTTATCCTCTGGGGAAACATTTAAGGAAGACGAGATGGACTGTAAATGTCTCTTTGTGGGTAGCATAAGATGTTGCCTTAAAATATCGTAAGTTGAGGCAGACTGATTTAATATAGTTAAAGAAAACAGTAAAGTAGACAAACTGTATTGCTTCCTTTTTTTAGTTAATAACTTAAGCTGATCTTTTAATAATTCTAATGTAGCGGCAGCCTCATTTGTATGTTCTTCGTTGAAAGAGCCTAGAGCATTTTGTATGTTATTTTGGGCTTTTTTTATAAACAAGTCAGCACCAGCTGTGACATTTACAGAAAAAGTATATCGTGAAAGCATGTTTTCTACTTGCGACCACCTACTTAATGACTTACCGTCAGGTAAGATCCACTTTAAATCACTTTCAGTCAATTCATCATGACTGTTTACAAAAACACTCACATTAAAACTTTCATTTACGATAATACTTGAAACTACTTTTACTTCACTACTATCAATAACAGATTCTCTACTGTTGCAGTCAATATTTAAAATATAAAAATACAAGACATTGTCTACACACTTGTAATTCCACTTATTAAGGCACAATTTTTCTGGAACAGCCTGCACAAAATATTCAAAGCTTGATATAATGTCATCGGCAAGGAACTCCTCGATATCATTATTTTGCCTTTGCAACGCATCTTGTCTTCTTTCTTCAGGATTACGTCGTGATACCGGCTTAGGTGTAGAAAGATACTTCGGTTGATTGGGAAATATGTGAGGAACTGCACCCTCTTTTAAACGAGGATATGTTAGTTTAGCCTCGTGTGTATTACCCTGACTATCCTTATAAAGCTCAATGGTTGTGATTTCGCTGTCCTCAAAATGCAAACTGCAAACAGCTGAATGTTTACTAACAGAGTAGTCTTCTCTGTGTATAGCTGTAAGCCACGTTTTTTGCAACACTGGGTCCTTTGGAAAAGAAAAAGTACTTTTTGCGGATTCAGTTTTTAAAGTACTTGCATAATTGGACTTACATCCAGGTATGCAGCAATGTCGGGGCATCTACAATAATATAAAAAAAGAAAATTAGCAAAATTCAAATCTAAAGAAATGGGGTAACATAACCTCAATTTTCATATTAAGCTACCAAAATAATTCTTCTCTTACCTTTGTCCAGTTCAGAAACTGGGAATAAACGAAGTTATTCAAATATTCACAATAATATAGACAGTCTTAATCAACACAGTACAAAATCACTAGTCAAAAAAGTTATTTACTAAACAAACACGACCAAAAGCAAACTCTTACAAAACATTTGTGGCGTGGTGCAAAGTCCAACGACCGAACACCGAGCCAAATGATCGAACTACCTGCTGCGTTGCCAGATTTCATACTTCACGGCTTGTAACTGTAGGAGGCTGTGACATGAGCCATACCCAAACAGTTTGAATGTCACCCATACCTCTTATTACAACAGGAATGTATTCTATTTACACTAAAAATTGTATTCATACATTTCGATAATATAACACGGGTGGTTACATGACTATTCTAGTGCCTGCATACTAGAAAATATTTAAAAATTTCGTAGGGCTCGTTCATGTACAGTGAAAGCTATTTCTTTTTACAAGTGACAAGAAACTATATATCAGAAGCAATTCATTTAGTGGCAGTACATTTTATAATTACTTTGAAGCATCTTTACATGAGATGTAATTCCATCGGAAATAAACTAAATTGGAAAAATGTTTTTCATATGTTCAACTACGATACCTTTTTGTGTTGTCTTATACTCACAAATTGTACAAGCAAAAGGTTTATCTCCTGTACGTATCTTCATGTGGACAATTAAGTGGTTTTGCCGTGTTGAACTATACTCACATACCGAACAATACCCATGAGTAGTCATATATGTTCAATTAAGCCGATTTTACATATTGATTTATATTCACAAAATCAACACTACTAAATTCTTAATTGTAAACTCTATCATGAGTCTTCATATGTTGAACTAATGTAAATTTTCGAGCTGCTCTATACTCACAAATAGAACACCCATATGGTTTTTCCCCCGTATGTATCCTCATATGTTCATCTAATTTATATTTCTTGGCTACTTTATACTCACAAATAGAACAAGAATAAGGTTTTTCTCCTGCATGAGTTTTCATATGTATCATTAAATGGCTTCTATTGGTTGCTTTATAGTCGCAAATAGAACAACAATGAGGTATTTCGGCTATATGTGTCTTCATATGTTTACCTAATGTACTTTTCTGGGCTGCTCGATACTCACAAATAGAACAAGCATACGGTTTTTCGCCAGTGTGTGTCCTCATATGAGTAACTAATACATCTTTGCTTCTTGCTCTATACTCACAAATAGAGCAAGCATGCGAGTTGTCTCTTGTATGCGTCTTTATATGTTGAAATAATGTATATTTCCGAGCGGCTCTATAATCACACATAGAACAAGCATACGGTTTTTCGCCTGTATGAGTCCTGAGATGTTTAGCTAATACACCTTTGTTTCTTGCTCTATAACCACAAACAGAGCAAGCGTATGGGTTTTCACCTGTATGCATCCGTATATGATCAACTAATGTATTTTTCCGAGCGGCTCTATACTCACAAATAGAACAAGAATAAGGTTTTTCTCCTGCATGAGTTTTCATATGTATCATTAAATGGCTTCTATTGGTTGCTTTATAGTCGCAAATAGAACAACAATGAGGTATTTCGGCTATATGTGTCCTCATATGTTTACCTAATGTACTTTTCTGGGCTGCTCGATACTCACAAATTGAACAAGCATACGGTTTTTCGCCTGTGTGTGTCCTCATATGAGTAACTAATACATCTTTGCTTCTTGCTCTATACTCACAAATAGAGCAAGCATGCGAGTTGTCTCTTGTATGCGTCTTTATATGTTGACATAATGTATATTTCCGAGCGGCTCTATACTCACACATAGAACAACCATACGGTTTTTCGCCTGTATGTGTCCTGAGATGTTTAGCTAATACACCTTTGTTTCTTGCTCTATAACCACAAACAGAGCAAGCATATGGGTTTTCACCTGTATGCATCCGTATATGATCAACTAATGTATTTTTCCGAGCGGCTCTATACTCACAAATAGAGCAAGCAAAAGGCTTTTCGCCTGTATGTGTCCTCATATGTGTAACTAATACATCTTTGCTTCGTCCTCTATATTCACAAAGAGAACAAGCATACGGTTTTTCGCCTGTGTGTGTCCTCATATGTGTAACTAATACATCTTTGCTTCTTGCTCTATATTCACAAACAGAGCAAGCATGCTCTCCTGTATGCGTCTTTATATGTTCCAATAATTTAAATTTCCGAGCAACTCTATACTCACACATAGAACAAGAATACGGTTTTTCGCCTGTATGTGTCCTCATATGTTCAACTAATACACCTTTGTTTCTTCCTCTATAATCACAAACAGAGCAAGCGTATGGGTTTTCACGTGTATGCGTCCTTATATGATCAACTAAAGTATTTTTTCGAGCTGCTCTATACTCACAAATAGAACAACCATACGGCTTTTCGCCTGTATGTATTCTCATATGTTCAACTAATACATCTTGGTATTTTGCTCTATATTCACAAACAGAACAAGCATACGGTTTTTCGCTGGTATGCCTCCTCATATGCTCAACTAGTTTATTTTCTTCAGTTGCTTTAAATTTACAAACAGAGCAAGCATATGGTTTGTCTCCTGTATGCGTCTTTATATGTGCAACTAATGTATATTTCCGAGCGGCTCTAAACTCACACATAGAACAAGCATATGGTTTTTCACCTGTATGTATCCTCATATGTGCAACTAATACACTTTTGTTTCTTGCTCTATAATCACAAGCAGAGCAAGCATATGGGTTTTCACCTGTATGCGTCCTTATATGATCAAGTAATGTATTTTTCTGAGCAGCTCTATACTCACAAATAGAACATGCATACGGTTTTTCGCCTGTGTGTGTCCTCATATGTGTAACTAATACATCTTTGTTTCTTCCTCAATATTTACAAATAGAACAAGCATACGGTTTTTCGCTTGTATGTGTCCTCATATGTTCATCTAATTTACTTTTCTCGGTTACTTTAAATTTACAAACAGAACAAACATTTGGATCTTTTTCAGTAGGAGTTTTCATATGTTCCAACAGATTACTCGCTTTTTTTGGTTGATACTCACAGGTTTTGCAGCTCACGAATGATTTCTCTACAAGGCTATTTCCTGGACTTGTAGCATGCAATTCATCTTTTATATCAAGTTCCTCCTTTTTAATAGGCAGTACCTGATAAGCTGCGTTGTTAGAAGTCCCTTCGATGATCCCTTGATGTGAACCTAAATTTTCAACTGCTTCATTTTCATCGAATTTGCTGGTTGTTGGATTCCACCAATTATAATCAACTAATTCATTCTTCACGTCCATTGTTTTAATAAATACAAAGACTTCCAGTGTACCAAATTAACCGACTCTAAAAACCAATATAAAATTAGTTTAGGTTAAGTTGGTTATTTATTATTATGTAGTTAACGTCTGTCACTGTATCTACTTTCTTTACTTACGTGGAATATAATTTTGTAATGTAAAATTCAAATAAATAATCATACTGAGAACAGCTAGCAGCGTACTCCGTTCGATTAGGGCTAGTGGAGTAAGTATAAGGAAGCAATAATGAACTACCGATTCTAGAGCTAGTAATATAGGAAGGAGTCTCCACAATTGAGAAGCCTCTTGAGAAGCTTCAACTTAAAGTAAACGTCCCAAATAAATTAACAATTACAAGTCGAATTATAGTACTAGACGAGAATAATAATTTACGATACAAATGCGTGAAGTTAGTTTTTAGTCACGAGTTGGGCAGAATTATTAAAGATGCTTTACGGATGTGTATCGTACAATATTTTATGTATGATAGAATCTAGAAAACACCATAAATTAAAAAAAAATATTTAAATGTAAATTAAGATTAGTAGCAAGCGGTCGTCATTTTGCATGGTAAAAAATGTTAAAGCACGTAGCTACTGACTACGTGCCTAATGAAATCTTTTAAACACGTGGCTACTGACGACGTAAACAAATGAAAGCATGTTATTAGACAGTCGTTTTGCAAACTTTAGACTGCCAACTAAAAGTACATTTTACACACTGTCGCAGATAATAATGATTTACGAGACAAGTGCATAAACTAGTCTTTAGTCACGAGTGGGGCACAGTTCAAACGCCAGTGAGCGAGCGTTTTAAACCCCGCCAGTAATTAAAGATGCTTTACGCATGTGTATCGTACAATATTTTTTCTACTCCTGTAACTAAAATGGCATTTAATACACCAACATACACGTCCCTAAGTGACCTTTTAATCATGCCTTCATAACCTGTGACTAAAGAGGCTCTTAGTGACGGGCTGAAGTTAGCTTTAAACAGTATTTGCTGTATTGGTCACAGCCAAAACTAAAATCAAGTTAGTTTTCAACAGTCACCTTTGACGTTTGTCAAGCATAATGTAACCTAACATAATATTTAAAATATTAATGAAATAATATGATGTTATATTGTTTAAATTTGTGGTCGTAGAAAAAGTATAGTATGAACAACATTATTTAAACTCGTGACTAAAAAACTCGTGACTAAAGTGACGTTTATAAAACTTGCTACATAATATACTATTATCTACGATAGAATCTAGAAAGCACGTTAAACATAAAAAAATAATTTAGACGTAAATTAGGATTACTAGCAACAGGTCGTAATTTTGCTTGGTTAAAAATTTTAAAACACGTTGCTACTGGCGACGTGCTTAATAAAATCATTTTAAACACGACGATGTCAATTAATGAAAACATGTTACCTATTAAACTGTTGTTTTAAAAAATGCAAACTGCCACCTAAAGGTCAATTTTAGACTGTCGTAGATAAAACTATTTAGGGTAATTATACAATAATACCAACAATGTACACAAAGCTTAAAATGCGTAATTCATGTGCTATACAACGTCATTACACCCTAGAAATTCAAACTATTATTGGACGCCGACGTCGCCTGCCGCCGTTTTTCGGCCGGTGCGATTGGAAAACGTTTTAGTACGTCTCCCTGGACCTAGAAAAAATTATAAGAAAGAAAAATTTATTGTTTTTTAAATTATTTAATTAATTTATTGTTTTATAATAATTATTATTTTAATACGATAAAAATTAATAGACAATAAGGTTGTTATTACACATATTAACGGCCAGTCTTATAAAGACAGCTAATCTGAGGTTAACTTTAATTCGTTGTTAAAATAAACAAAAGCGGATCAAAATTTGTTTACTAATGAATAAAATGTCAGAAGCACTAACGTTTTGATGCGCTTTTACTCATTTTAACTACAAACTAAAGTTACCTAACCTCAGATTAGTGGTCTTTATAAGACCGGTTATAACAATAATAGTTTTAATTTCTAAGGGTTAACGATGTTGTATGACGCCTAAATTACGCATTTTAGGCTTTGTGCGCATTCTTGGTATTATTGTATAATTGCCCAAAATATTTTTTTCGTCTAGCACTATAAATCGACTTATAATTGTTAATTTATTTGTTTCGTTTACTTTAAATTGAAGTTTCTCAAGAGGCTTCTCAATTGTGAATCTCCCTTTCCTATATTAGTAGCTCTAGAATCGGTAGTTCATATTGCTTCCCTATACTGATCCCAAGAGCCCATACAATGTTGCCAACCCTACCGATATTTCGGTAGATCTACCGATTTCATCTAAAATCTACCGATCTACCGAAACGACCCGTATTTCTACCGAATTTTTGTTACACCGTATATACGTAAAGTTTTTCTTGAGTAACACCGAAAAATAACATCAGCAACTCTTTATTTGTATACAATATCTAAAACAATTGATATTTTAGGGGAATTTACAAAGATATTCATAAATTAATCTGTAATGGCCAGCACGTGCCCACCATAGTAAATTCGATAAATCACATCTTAAATTTAAGAGTATTATTATTTTACATAGACACGTGCTTGGATTCCAGATTTCTGCTCTAAACGCTGACATGCTATTTTAACATGTATTATAATTGTTTAAGTTTCATGTTTTTTACTTCGCTTAAATTTTGACACATCTAGCATAACCTAACTTTAAATATTACGAATTTCCAGGTACACTCAGCAAATATTAACAAAAATTCACATTGACAGTTCACAAGTTTTGTGAATGTATCCACATTGGATAAATTTCTAATCCTCATATCCTTCATGCAGTTTTAATTCAATACGGAAGTATTTCCGAACACTAGTTTATTATTAAATAATGTTGAATAGCATGCCCTCTCTCAATTCTGAGAATTAGGAACAGTTATTCTGGGACATCCTGTATATTTTTTATAGTCATATTTTATACTAAACATTTAAAATATTTTTCATGTATTATATATTATTGTACTTGCATATATGAATTAGTGGTTAATAGTGTTTTAAGTAAATTAGTCTAGTTTTCCATAGTTCTTAATAAAACAATTGGGTTTTTCGTCTTGATTTTATTTATTTAATTAGAAAGTGAAATATAAATATATCTGAATTTTTAAATGCCGGTTTACTGAAACTTGGCTATTGCAAAAAGGTACTACAAAACACATTTTATAATGTTTATCTAAAATTTTTGGAATCTACCGAAATTTAGAGCAAAAGCTACCGATCGTCTAAAAAATGAGATAGCACACTGAGCCCATATCCAACACAGAACTATACCTAATAGCTGCTTTCCTTTCGAGTGCATCAAACCCCGACGGCTAGTAGCCCGAGTCGCTCGGTGCTGCTCGTGAATGGAACGCGATTCAGCGGCTTAGCGCACATCTAGCGCCAAAAGTTTCAAACAGTCACATAACCTTAATACGTTATTTTGAGAAATTTTTGTTTGGTGCTGAACAGTAACAAAAACTCGCTGAACTGCATTTTCATTTTTTATTATAACCAAAAATATTGCAACACTTTAAGAACTTACAGTATACTGTAAAACTCTAGGAGTGTTGCGCCTTTGAATTCAAAGTGTTGCGCACCGTTACCATTGAATTACAGTGCGACGGAAGCCGCCATTTGTCTCAACCATTCGTGACTCATACCAAAAGTATGTGGTTGACAGTTTGTGCTGTTTGGATCAGCTGATGCTTTTAAAATAGTGAAAATATACATATAATAGTACTAATCCAAATGAAATAGTGTTGTTAGTGCTACAGACAAGAGTAGTGTGTAAATAGTTGTATTTCTTACGTTAAAAACATTGAATTCCGTGTAGTGTCTATAACCAAAAAACAATGGTTAGTTGTGCAGCTTGCGGTTGTTCTAAGACTCCCAAAATAACAAGTTTAGGAATTACTTTCCATTAGTAAGTATTTATATGTAATTTATGAACCAGATGAGTTAAAATACGAACTTTGGCACCACTTGTCAACATAACCTTAAAGATGTTGGCCAGTGGCGTACACAGGGTCCTTAACCCTTAACTGGTAACGTGCCGTCTGTGAGACTGCAAGCAAATTTTAATCTCAAATTTTCAGCAAAAGAGTACCGCTTTTCGGCAAATGATCTTATCTAATCTTTCTCCTCTTGGTACCCCACCTATCGCACAATTATTGGTAAATTTGGGTAACTAACGCTGGAGATGTGTTTTATTTTTAGTTCAGTACAGTCTGTGAGACGGCACGTTACGGTTTACGTGAGAATTTTTTCCATTGGTAGGCATGGCAGGCCCTGTGAATTACAATATTTCTTTAATTTTTTTTTTTACAAATGCATTGTTTTACTTATTATTAATCGTAAAATAAATAAAATAAGTTTTTTTTTTGTTATCTTGGTCTGGTAAAAAGTACATTACCAATTTGTGTTCAAGTTGAAAATTATCTTATTATTTTTTCTTTACATTAAGTTTTCGGTTATTTTAAATAAAATTATTACTAAAACATATATGCCTAACAAACCTCTATATATATATTTAAAAAAATAATTAAAACAGTTTAATTTTTTTTGCTTCAAAGGTGACGGTTTGCGTGAGAATTTTTTGCCACTTGTAGGCATGGCAGGCCCTGTGAATTACAATATTTCTTTAAGTTTTTTTTTACAAATCCATTGTTTTACTTATTATTAATCGTAAAATAAATAAAATTACTTTTGATCAAAAGTTTTCCTTTGTTATCTTGGTCTGGTAAAAAGTACATTGCCAATTTGTGTTCAAGTTGAAAATTATTTTATTATTTTTTCTTTACATTAAGTTTTCGGTTATTTTAAATAAAATTATTACTTATACAAACTTCTATATATATATTTAAACAAATAATTAAAACAGTATAATTTTTTTCGCTTCAAAGGTGTGCCAGTCTCACAGACTGCACGTTACCAGTTGTGCTCCAAATTTTCACGTTACCAGTTAAGGGTTAAATGATAAAAAAATACGGAAAGAATCCGTAATATGTGTACTAAATTAATACATTTTAAGGGACAATAAAATCTTTTTGTTATTTTCCTTATACCATTCCAAAGTCATCGCAAGCAAATATTCCTACTAATTACTCTATTAGGATTTGTACGTCTCGTGTTACCTTTGGAATGTGACGCCACTGACAGGCGGAAACATACATTCGCCATATTGGTCAACCATTCCCGTCTCAGGTTTGTGCAATGTATTGTCCTTCCTGATGTTTTATATTCTAAGGTAAAACTAAGTCTATGCACCCACTATTTTACTACAATATCACAAGTGAATTGTCTTCTTCTATCAGTCTTTGTTTTCCTAATAGCAACTGCTTTAGAAAATGAAACAAGTTTAGATGTAGGAATGGTAAGGGTTTAATAAAATGTTTAATTAATAACTAACTTAGTTATATAAAATTTAACAAATTCAAAATCCTAACAATAACAAAAAAAATTACATTCCTATAACTAAAAGTTCTGTTCATGCGCAAAGATGAAGGCTTTATTTTAATGATGACATTTGTTCTTCAAAAAATTTAGCACAAGCACGTAAAACTAGAGAGAAGTTGCACCTAACCTCAAATGATTTCGCCTTCGCGCCTTTTAAAAATTAAAAGTATGCCATGCTGGCTGGCTGTGGTTTCGCGCCCCAGCCGACGAGCTGGTCCTTGAGAGGAAAGGGGAAATAAGCCAAGAACGACTCCGAGGTTAAACGTTAAAAGCCCTTGTGAAAGGAACGAGGTGCGCGAGAGTTTGGAGCCGCTCCGAGCTGCTCCCATGGATGAAAGGAAAGAGCCTAAATAAAAAGAAACACCCATATTAAAGGTTGGCAACACGCTACCATTTTTTTCACAGAGCCGCACTCTGGCGACGTGGTGGCCCAATTACTCAATGAGCTGGAGTTTTAAATGGAGCGAACGCATAATTTAAATGGCACGTATAGGCAACCCTCAAATCTCATTAATTAAAAATATATTTTGTGAATAAAACGTTATTTAAAAATAATTCATAAATTTTAATTGATAATGCTAAATTAGGCGTTAGTAATTAAAATTTACGAATTATTTCTTAAATACAAATTACAACAATATAACTTTTAATGTAAATATAACAATTATTTAAGGAAAACAGTAGTAAAAAACTTTATTAAATACATTCAGCTGAAATAATAGTGTCATACTGTCGTAAAGCGTTCTTTTCGTTGCTCGAACTGCTTCGGTTGGTTAGTTTAATTGCACGTTGGAATACAATAAACTTTTAACTTGCTGGCATTTTTCAAAATACTCTTGCACCGTTTCGTTTTTTTTTTGTTTCAATAGAATGAGATATCTTAGCAATGAATCTTCAGATCTCTGGTCTGCAAACGATTGTTGCTATAGCATTTTTAATGCTATCCGTGTTAGTATTTCTTGTCCGCTTGTAAAGAATAATGCACGACCTGTTAGTTTGGTTCGCAATGCAGATAATAATAAGGTTTGTAGAAAAGCGTCTCCTTGTCCCTCAGGAAAGAAATGAGTTATTATAACTTTGGCGGCTCTCACGTATTCCGATATAGTTTGTGCCATTAAATCCTAGTACCGTCTTGAGGTATTTCAAATGGAATGCCTGTGCTATATTTACTGGTACTGCGGGAGATACTTTCAATGTTTAAGTTTTCGAAAATCTGGAGAAGCTCTTTGTTTTCTTGCATACATTTTCAGTTACCTAACGCTTAACAATTCGAAATCTTAAAATTAAACGTTTTATTGCTTCGCAACAAGTGAAAGGTGTATTTACTCCCGATATAGTACGAGCACAGCAAGAGATTAAGTTACCTTTAGTAGTAACACTTGCTGGGCTGGCTTACCGCTAACTACACCTGAATTTGGGTTAAGAGTTGCAATGGCTAATGACGAACACAATTATTAACAACAATTCTCCTGAGAATGTGCATTTGAATGCAAAAATAGGTCTGAGCATGGTATTAACATGAAAAGCTTCCCTAGAAATAAAAAAGCGGAGGTTGTGACCAAACAGGTTAATCGCGCATATTAGAATAACATAAAAGGTCAGAATAGAATCTCAATGTAAAAGCATTTTATATAAATAAAACGTATACTGTTGATGTAAAATATATTGCAACTTTTAATCAATTAGAAAAGTTTATTATATCCAAAGTTATCGGTGTTTGTTTAAAAATAGCTGAAACGAAAACGAAAAAGCTAAATGCACAACGAAGTAAATACAATTGTACTTCTGTGGCAATGCACAATGTAAGCTATATAAATTAAGTGGGAAGTTATGAAAAGTCATTTTAAGCGTATTAGACTGTATACCCACTGTGTTATTGGTTTTGGGATCACCTTAAGTTCTGTAGATTTATTATTATTTACGTGAGCAATAACTGTAAATGAAATTTATCTCATTGATACGACATTGATAGTATTACTATTTAGTTATATAATTGCTTATACTAAGCATTTATTTAATTAAACTATTTTCCAACACCAACCTAGCCACTGCTTTTGACCCGCCACTGGAGGCGGGCATATTATGTCGTATGTCATAAGTGACATTTCATATGGCCAGACTGTTTATACAGGGTGTATTAAAACATGCGGCTAATAATTACACCACGCAATTCTACGTAGAAAAACAAGCAAAAAACTCGAATACAATTTTAGTGTTAACTCTTTGGTTAAGGAGTTATTAATGCTCAAACTTTGAAATTCTTTTCGACTATGGTTGAGAAATAGATTTAAATAGTATCAACAACACATAATTCAACAATTAAAATAAATAATCAAATATAAATGTTAACATTTTGGTAATTAATTTACGTATTATTTAATACTAGCAAGATACTCGTTCTTCGCACGGACTACAAATGTTTTTTCTTCTAAATCCTAAACGAATTCTAGAATGCTTCCCTCCTCTCTCACTCAATACGCTAAACTAACAACTCTGCAAAACAATATTGTAGGTAAAAAAGAAACAATATTCTTCCAAAAAAAGTTCTGCATAACCCTTTTATGCTTCACGTATCCCCTGTAAATGTGTATGTAATTGTCGTTCTCCTTATATAGATTGATAAAACTATAGGTTTAGTATAAAAATGAGAATAAAAATAATAAATGTACTTATTAAATGTTGTATTCATAAATTGTAGCAACATACCAGTTTCCACCACTTAGAGGTGGAATTTCGGAAATCCTATTTTATTCTAAACTGGACACACGAAAAAAAATCAATAACTTTAACCTCTTTTTTAACTTCTTTTTACTTTTACCCCATTTTTACTCCTTTCGCAATGAAATTTAGAATAAAAACTTGAAACCACTTTTTAAAGATTTAAAAAACACACATATGCTTAAAAACCATGATCATCAGGAACCACTGGAAATACGAAAGGGTCTATAATTTACCCCTGAAACCAAATTCTCACCTTTAGGAGTTGATCTGTGCACAATCCTGAATTGCGATTTTAGGAACTTGTACAGGTAACCTTTCTAAGTAAAACCAAATTGTTACATTATAGGGCCTTATGAAATATTGAGAAATTCGTATATGCCAAAAAGAATGTCCTAACTCAATAAACATTAGGAGATATGAAGGGTTCTTTAATTCACTCCCAATCCAGATTTGCACCTTTAGGGGTTGATTAGGGGAAAATTCTAAAATACGTTTCTAGGTATTTGCATTGATAATCTCTGCAAGTAAAGACCAAGTCGCTATCTGATCGGGTCTAAGAGATATTGAGGAACTCGTGAAAACACATTTTCCCCTTTCCACCCGTAAGAGTGGAATTTAAAAAATATCCTTTCAACCCATTTAATTATATTAATTTTACCCTCCTACCCCTTTTCAGTTTTTCCTCCTTTTACTCCTTTAGGGTTAAAATTTTTAAATTCCCTTAAACCCCTTTCTAAATATTTTTAAAATACATCTATATGCCAAAAAAGAATGTTCTAACTCAATAAACATAGGAGATACGAAGGGTTTTTTTAATTCACCCCCAATCCGGATTTGCACCTTTAGGGGTTGATTAAAGCAAAATTCTGAAATACGGTCCTAGGTATTTGCATTGATAATATTCGCAAGTAAACACCAAGTTGCTATCTCGTCGGGTCTAAGAGATATTGAGGAACTCGTGAAAACACATTCTACCCTTTTTCACCCCCGTAGGGGCGGAATTTAAACAAATCCCTTTAACCCATTTTATTGTGAAATGGAACTCACAGCAAAAAAAATTAATAATTTTAACCCCCCTACCCCTTTTCAGTTTTTCCACTTTTTACCCCTTTAGGGTTAAAATTTTTAAATTCGCTTAAACCACTTTCTAAATATTTTAAAAATACATCTATGTGCCAAAAAAGAATGTTCTAACTCAATAAACATAGGAGATACGAAGGGTTCTTTAATTCACCACCAATCCAGATTTGCACCTTTAGGGGTTGATTAAGGCAAAATCCTGAAATACGTTTCTAGGTATTTGCATTGGTAATCTTTGCAAGTAAACACCAAATCAATATCTTATTGGGTGTAAGAGATATTGAGGAATTCGTGAAAACACATTTTACCCCTTTTCACCCCCTTAGGGGTCGAATTTCAAAAAATCCCTTCTTAGCACTACCTTACGTAACAAATTGAACCTTTCACCCAAATTTCAAGTTTCTAGTACCAGTGGTTTCGGCTCTGCGTTGATTAGTCAGGGTTATGACTTTCCTTTATATATGTATAGTTTAAGAAAGCAAAATCTTCGCGATTTATAGTTTTGGAAGACGTTGCAACTATGCATTATAAGGTGGGTTTATTTTTAAAATATAACAATAAAAATATTATAACTGGATGTATTAATGTCATATTTGACACTTGTAAAAGTCACTTTTATTTTCATAAAACTTGCTTCACTAATTATTAATTAGTTATTCCCTTTTATTATTGTTCTAACTTACTTTGTTCCTTGTTTGATTCTTCAGTTTTGTGTTTTTGGCTTTGGGAAAAAACATGGCATACAGTTTTCCTGAATACGCAGATATATATTTGATATTAGGCGAATGTGGCGGTAATTGTCACCGAACTTCAAATTTATATGCCGAACGTTATGTAAACTAGAGTCCCTATATATAAAGAGTTGGGACATGTAGGCGACTCATTTTGGATCCACAAATCATGGAGTACCTGATTTTTGTTGAATTTAAGTTTTATGTAGATCATGCATACCTATGGACAACAGTTTGACAACCATTACAAATTATAATCACATTTTGTGACAGTTGTGACAAATACTTAACAAATATTTCATCCATCCATCCATGATCTATTGCCTCTTTTACCTTTCGGTGTCGAGGACCATTTAATTTGAAAAAAAATATTGTGCAATAACTGGCGGTTCAGCGATTAATTGTAAAAATCGAACAGATCTGGAATATTATTTGCATCTTTACCTAAGGAATGAGAAAATAAAGCGTATCTGGGTAAATAACAGCAAAATTAAGGATTTTAAGTCAACAAGCCGTTTATTCTCTGAATGTCTTTTTTTGGCAGTGGTCTATTATTATGATATGTTATATCGGACTTTTACCACTGCCGCCGTTTATGTAATAAACATTTTGCGAATGATCAGTGGTTGATTAAACCTGGAAAAACAAGACTGCAATACAATGCTATTCCAACATTACTAAATTTTTGGTAACCAGATCTAAATAAAGGTGAAAGTTCTGAAATAGAAGAAAACAAACTAATCGATGTTGAAAACATCAAATGTCTACATTATTCAGGCCAGTTTTAATCCTTCTGGAAAGGTTGAATTACGTCGCCTCAAATTCTCTAACGTTAGGTGTTGAGCATTACATTAGTATTCATACCAGATTTACAGCTGTCATTAAACATTCTACCCCCACACCTAAGATTATAAGCAGAGGTTTTTCATAACACAAGATTTCAATACCGGTTTATTTCTAACCACAGTTCACTTTAACTCATCAGAAATACGTTTCACCATAACCTGAAAACACACTAGGACTAAAAAAGTACTTAACTAAATTTAGCCGGCAAATTTTGCAAGTTTTAATAATTCCACATACATATTATTTTTCTTGAATGTTGCCTCACATTTCTAAATGAATGAATTCTGTGATTTTACATGTCAATTAATGTCATTTTGTTTGTCTTACATTTTTCAAATATAAAAAAATGAAATATATTATTGCTGAATCATGTGATCCTTGATTTGTGGATCCAATGTCCCAACTCTTTATACCGATGGGGCCACAATTATATATAACAGCAATGAGATAACATGAACAAGAAAATAACTCGTATTGCTTGAGTAAGAAAGAGTTAAACATAGTAGCAAATATTCAAGAAGGCTTGACGCTTAATTTAATTATGACATTTGTCAACGAAACATGCCTACTAAAATAATTTTTTCGTATGGCCATCTCTTTCTTACTCAAGTATTTTATTTTGTTATTCATGTTATCTCATTGCTGTTATATATAATTATGGCCCCATCCGTATATAGGAACTCTAATGTAAACAGGAGACATTCTAATGCTCATGTTATTGAAAGACTAGATCGCCGCTTAAGAGAAACATGGAGGATGGAACCTATGCTGCGAGTTGGTGGAAGGCGACCACGACATGTATTACAACCCGAAGAAAACATCTTACAGGTATTTGAAGACGAACCTCGACAAAGTACCCGTTCTGTAGCTCGAAGACTTAATATTAGCCATACTGCTGTACATCGACTGTTAAGAGAAAATCTCTTACATCCTTTCCACTTCCAGCGAGTCCATAGGTTGCTTCCGGAAGATTATCCTCAACGGATGGTGTTTTGCAGATGGTTATTACGGTAACACGCAGTCAACCCGGCTTTCATTGAACACATTTTATGGACGGGTGAAGCCACATTTATCCGTAACGGAATGTTTAATATGCACAATATGCACCACTGGACCAATGATAACCCTGTCTTCCATCAAACTAATCACCAGTTTAGATTCAGCGTCAATGTATAGGCTGGAATTATCGGAAATAGACTAATAGGGCCACACATTTTGCCTCGTCGATTAAACGCCGACAATGTTGTCAATTTTTTGAACAACAAGTTACCGGGAATATTGGAGGAAGTACCGTTACTTGATAGGAGAGATATGTGGGCTCAGTTAGATGGAGCTCCAGCCCACTGGGGGCTTGAAACTAGGGATTGGTTAAATCAAAACTTTCCAAAGCGGTGGAACTGGCGTGATGCTCAGATAGCATGGCTCGCAAGAAGTCCCGACCTAAATGTCCTAGACTGTTTCTTTAGGGGCTTTTTAAAAGCTCATGTTTATAAAGTAGAAATTGAAATCGAAGAACAACTTATTGAACCGATAAATAAAGCAGTTAGAGAAATAAACAATCGTAAAATGCTGCAAAATGTAATACCAAACATTCTTACTCGGTGTACCAAATGTGTAGAAGTTGCAGGTGCTTATTTTGAACAGCTATTGTAGCCAAAAAAGAGTATTAATTTAAATAAAACGCATTCAATCTTGATTTGTCAATTATTTCAATAATTTTAGAGGATGTTCATGAAAAACATGAACACATACTTGATTTAATTGCAGAATCACAAACATATACCTACGATCAAGGGTAACTAAATGCATGTCTCTTAGCTTTAAATTGTACAGCGTTGCCAAATTAAAAAACCTTTGACTCAACAAAGAAGCTGATCTGCGGTTAATTAATTAAATCATTAACGATGGTAGCCAAAACCGCAGATCAACCTTCTTGATGCACGTACAACACGAAAGCTCTGAAAATTTTCGTACACTTACCGCGATGGCCAAGCTAACTCTATCGGCGATATGGTCGTGGGTTCAAATCACCAGCTACGCACCCCTGTAAAGTCTTTAAAAAAATTGTTGGGCGCAGAAACCAGATGGTTTCGATTAAAAATAAATGAACTACAAGTAATTAGAGTTTATTAAATATTAAATAATCTTGCAGTCAATGACTGTGATTTACGCAATATGTAGTGTATTCAAAATTTGCAATAATACAAGCAAACAAACTAAACGCTGCCACACGCGTTAATACAAATAACCGCTTTGTGGGTCGTTAAATTAATTGAATTAGCAAGGTAAATCGAGTGAGATGCATATCGCTGTGATTTATAAAAAACCCTTTCTGTCTAGGCTATTGTAAGCAAAAAAACGTGGGTGCTCCTCTCACAAAAAAGGCGTCAAGTGCACATACAAATTCAAAGCTATCTTTAATTAAATAACAGTGAATGTTCTACTCAATGGGAAACAAATTGAAGTACTGGTATAACCAGCCCGGGTATGCTTAAAGAGCACGGCAACTGTTCACAATTAACGTAGCTGTATTAACAACCGGAAGCACTAACCTCTGGGGTCCTGTACTTCTTACGTGGCAGTGCAGTCGAGGGGTTGCTATATCAGTTAGTTTTTATTTTTTATTTTAAACTCAAGGCTACTCAACAGACAGTCATAGCTGCCCAATAATAGGATAGCAGAATTATTCTTAACACGATGCGGCGGCTTGACCAAAAGCAGACCAGATTGCAGCATCGACGCTGAAGGTAACTGAGGGCCGTTTAAAATTGTGACGGGAAGCTGGCCTCCAAGTGTAAAATTATCAGGCGAAAATGGTTACTTCTAGGTAAAATTTCCAGGAGAAGATTTCCGGATAAAAAATAATTCCTGGTAAAAATTTGTGAGTTCCAGGCGACAATAATTTCTGGCAAAAGCTAAAGAAATGCAGTTAATATGAGGATAACAGAAAGAAAAACCCATCGTACCTGAATTCAATTTTCAGTTTTCACACACAATCGTCGTGGCGTAATTAGTATGAAGAAAATCGTCGCAAGCAAGTGGCTTGTTTGAGGAACGAAAATATAATACCTCCGCGTTCGGACAATCGAAATGAGAACAGCTGCAAGCTGGGCCTTTGAGATAAGCCAGCGAATGTTTGTGGGGCTTTTCAGAATCGGTACGAAATGAGCGAACTAATAAATTTAAATAATTCGAAATACAATTTGATTATTATTCAAAAACAATATACAGGCTAGTCCTGAAGTAATTGGTATATGGAAAAAACATTCGAGCGAAACCGAAAAATGGTTTCACCTTTAAGTGCTTATAATTTAAAGACTTCCTCTAAGACCAAATTGGTGTTAAAGTGTTTTGCTTGTTTTTCAACGTAGAATTGCGTGCGGTAAGTATTAGCAGCACGTTTTAATACACCCTGTATAAAGTCACTGTACAGCACAGCATATACCTTTGAATATAAATATTCAATAGCATATACCAACACTGAAAGGTGGCTACCCTGACTTCTCTACTCCATACAGTGTCGTTATCACAGGAGTGAAACTGAGACCTAAGCAATCGCAACAAGAAAGTTGAATGGGCCCCCTATCGGGTCGGGGTAAGGAAATTTACAACCTGTCATACGCAGTCGCAGACAAGAGTATCGATTTTGACGTCACAGAACCTTGCTGTTCCCCACCCCGCGACTCGCGTCTGTCTTATCTGGTTTGTTGTGGTTTGAGGTTAAGTGTCGTGTTGTGCGTAGTTTACAGCTAAGTATTACGTAAGGTAAACCCGTCGAAGTGTGATTATGGGGAAAGTGTGACTACACCTTTTTAAAATTCCCTCCACTGCACCTATCGTGCACAGCTCAATAAGTACGAAGTCTGTAACATTATGTTATCAAATGGTATTTGACAGATTGTCAGTGCTTGTGTGAATCACTTGTTGAATAAGTGAGCTAATTTTTTTTCGTAATTTTTTAAAAAGTGTTTAATACATGGTAAGTAAATAGTTTTGTAAGCTATTGTGTTAGTTAAGAATTACAGTCTATTGTGCAATTACGGAAATCTTGTGATTTCAACAATTAGCAGAATGACGTCATAGGTCACACTTGCCTTGCAAATATTGTGTTGCGAGGTTAGTGTGACCATGTGTACGGGGCAAATGTGAACCTGTATATTATAAACTGATTTTTTTTATAGTTACGAGAATGGTAAGAACGTACCAGAGAAAAAGCGATATGGCAACCGCATATTCCCAAGATTAGTTGACAGAGGCAGTATCGGAGATTAAGAGAGGAAGTTTGTCGGTGTATAGGGCACATAAAATGTACAATATACCTAAAACTACATTATTTTTCCACGTAACTGGTGTCCGTGGCCAAAAAAGTAAATCTCAAGGTAGGCCAACAACTATCCCACTAGAAGATGAGAGAAGATTAGCTGCGGGGCTGATCACCATGGGACAGTGGGGATTCGGCATGTCTCGAGTTGAAGTTTTTGCTCTTGTTTGCGATTTTGTTAGTAAAAACAAATTAAAGACACCATTTAAAGATAACATCCTTGGAGATGAGTGGTTTGCTGCTTTCAAGAAACGACATAATCTGAGCATTAAGAAACCACAAGCTGTGGAATATTCACGGAAAAAGATGACTGACCCGTTCGTTATTCATGAATATTTTAATATTCTTGAAAGAACATTCGCTGAGTTGAAGATAGACAAGCCAGAACTGTTATGGAATCTGGATGAAACATCTCTCTCGCATGATCCGAAAAAGACCAAAGTCGTTGGGGCCAAAGGGAAGCCGAGTTCCAGAACTACTTCGGAGCCAGGAAGAGAAAACACAACCGTTCTTTCGGCTGTTTCTGCATCAGGTATAAAAGCTCCACCTCTTATAATATTCAAAGGAAAAAATTTCTGGGATGCTTGGTTAGCTGAGGAAAACAAGTCTTTTCCAGGAACTGCCTATGCAGCCAGTTCCAACGGCTGGATGGAGGCTGAAATATTTTTTAATTACTTTCAAAGAACATTCATTCCTGCACTGGGACCGGACAGGCCAGTGCTGTTAATATACGACGGACATAGTACGCATATAAATCTTTCAATAATTGAACTAGCACGTGCCAATCAGATCACAATACTCAAACTGCCCCCACATACCAGCCACATATTTCAACCTCTCGATCTATCCGTATTTAAATCTGTAAAGGATAGTTGGGACCATAAACTTGTAACGTGGCAAAGACACAATGTTGGCACAAAAATTCCCAAAAAAAAATTTTCTGAACTGATTGGCTGGACTTGGAAAAATATAGACCCTGAAATACTTAAAAACGGGTTTCGAAGGGCAGGCATTCATCCTTGTAACTGCAACCATATTTTTTAGGACAAATACCATCCCGAGAGTCTGAAAAGATGGAAGGCCACCCAACAACTACGGGCAACGTTGTAGCACAAAACGAAATCCCTCACATTGGCGAAGAGAATACTATTGCAAACAATCATCAGTAAACCTTCCTGCAGTTCAAGTAGCTGAGGACGATAACAGAATAGAAAGAAATATTATTGCAGAGAACCAAGTCCCTAACATTTCTGAGGCAGGGCCCAGTACATCGAAATTAAGTTTTGAAGAGCTATTATTGAATACCATGAAACAGAACAAAGATAATTCTGCAGCTAAAAAGAGGAAGAGGGTAGCTTCAGGCGCTGAAGTGATAACTTCAAACGAAGTATTAAATAGACTCGCAAAAGAAAAAGAAGAAAAAGGAAAAACAGAAACTAAGAAAAGACAGGCTAAAGGCAAAAAAAGACGACCGGAAAGGGTTAGCAGCTCAAGCTCAGAAGAAGAAATGGCAGAACCCGTATATATTGATTCGGAAGATGATTTAGACCCTGAGGTAGAAGACGAAGACGAGGAAATAAACTTTGATCAAATTTCTGTAGGAAGTTGAGTTATTGCAGAATACTACTCTAAAAAAAAGCACCAAACATTTTATTGGACAGATTCAAAGCAGAAATGAAAACGAATGGAAAGTTCTATTCTTGAAATGTAAGCAGAAAAAAAGCTTCTTTTGGCCAGATATAGAAGACAGAGACAATATACTAGACAAAGACATCACAAGAGTTCTACCAGAACCGATTAAGGACAGGAGAAACAATTTTATTTTTAATGTGGATTTTGCTGGGTTGAATATTTAGACCTTAACTAGTTTGTAACTTGCTTATTAATAAAGATAGTAAAAAAACCAAGAGATGAACTGTTGCATTTTTTTCCGATTTTTACGTGCTTCACACTTGCCTCAAAAATCAATAAACCTGCCAAAGCTATAATCCGTTGTCACACTTTCCCCAAGTTCATGGGGAAGTGTGACCCATAGACAACTTAAAAAAAAATTAACTTTTTTATTATGTGACATAAAATTACGAAGCTTTCACAATGCGAAGTCAGGTCCCTGAGGAATCTACAGTAAAAATATCAGGTCGTAGAAATCACCACAAACTTGTCAAATGCACTATGAATATGAACTAGTGCAAAACTAGGTCACACTTCGACGGGTTTTCCTTATTTCGTTAAAATATATGTTAATTTTAAATTCCAGCGATTTGATTTAGCTCCTGAAATTATATTCTTAGTTTGTTTGCAGCGATCTAGCTAATTAAACATCCTAATTAATTTCTTCATAATGCGTCATCCACTAAAATATTTTATTTTTATTGTAATGGAAGTCCTTGGCTGGTTTATTCTTCTCCTGTTCATTGGCATGGTGCTGATGGTAAGCATGAAAGAGAAGTACTCCTGCAAATTTGCTGGCTGCAAGAATTCGTACTGTACAGGTCAGTCTATCTATCAGTAAGCATTTTTATAAATTTCCGAAAAACCCTCATTACCATCGACTGTGGAAAAATGTGTGCAAAATAGATCAAGAAAACGCGACTCACTTCAAAATTTGTGAAGATCATTTTGAACGTAATGATTTTGTGAACGAAACAAAGGCACGTTTAAATGTTAATGCTGTACCGCGTTCTTTAGCTTCTGAAGCATTAGAAGAAGTAAACGTTACTCCTTCAAGGGCCGGTTGCAGAAAGCAATGTTAAGTCTGGTGTTAGCTAACGTCGCGTCAAAGTGAACAAAATCACATCAAATTTTGTTTACTAATGTGTTAGTTACCATAAGCATTTGAGATTTGAGTCGTTTTTGTTCAATTTGACGCGACGTTAGCTAACACCAGACTTAACATTGCTTTCTGCAACCAGCCCTAAATGTGGTAGAAACTAATATAGAGTTATGTTCATGTTTTTGTCAGCTTTCGACTTCTTCTAGTGTATGTAGGTGTTTTAACGTATCGGTTAACTTGTTTCATCCACAAAATAACGAAAAAACAGACAACGCTAGTAATTTTCTAAATTTTCAAGAACACAGTTATTGCATGTCTGATGATCGTCTTCTAGATCACAATTATTGCAACTATGCTGGTAATGAAATCCTTAAAGGCAAACAAAAAAGTTTTTCATTTTTAAAAGAAGGAATTTTACATAAAATTGGCCTTTCAGAGAAAAGTTTAACCCCAAAAAAATCTTTGATGTACAAATTACATAGAAATATTTGTTCAAAGCTGTCAAAATTGCAAAATGTATTGAGAACTGAAAGGGATAATGTAAAAACACTTGAAAATTTATACAAGGTTGGTAAATTTCAATTTATTGAAGAGAATTTGAATTTCGTAACCAAAAAATGTATTAATTCTCAGTTACGAAACCTTAATAGCAACCCTAGTGCTCGTAGATGGACGTAGCAAGATATTCGGGTTGTCATTATATAAAAGAAGTCCGCGTTTGTATAAATATTTACAAAAGTATTTTCATTTACCCTCTACTAGAACTTTGAAATGCTTGTTGTCTAAAATTCCATTTGAAACGGGACTTAACAGAAGTCTTTTGGATTATTTAAAAACTCGGTTGAAAAAATGGTGGATACAAATCGCTATTGCACTTTAATTTTGATGAAGTGTCTTTAAGTGCAGGATTTCACTACTATGAGCAACACAAGCAGATAATCACTGGTTTTGAAGATTTAGGTTTATTGGGCAGGTAAAATAAAACAGCTAATCATGCCCTTGTCCTTATGGTTCGAGATATAAGAAAGCAGTGGAAACAAGTAGTTGCTTATTATTTCACAGCAAATATTATAGAAACAAACAATCTGATGCAACTTATCAAAGAAATAATTGTCAGCTTCAAGAGATTGGTTTACATGTAATAGCTACCGTTTGTGATCAAAGTTCAATTAATCAATCAGCATTGTCAAAATTATGTTCAGAAAAAAATCCTAGACAAAGCCCGTATTATTTCTTTGTTAAAGATCAACCGATTGTTACACTTTTTGATGCACCACACCTTTTAAAAAATACGCGTAATGCTTTATTGAGATGCAACATTCAACCTAAACCTCACAAATATGCGAAATTTGAATACATCCAGTCTGTTTTTGATATCGATCAGCAAAAAACTTTTAAATCTTTACCAAAATTAAGACAACATTTGAACTTCAAAGATTCCTATGTGAAAATGAAGGTGAACGTTGCTGCTGCTCAATTTAGCAGTTCTGTGGCTGCTGCTATAGATTTGTTTACTACGTTTGCCAACATGCTACCTTCAGAATCCATTTACATGGCAGAATTTGTAAAAAAAAATTGATAACTTATTTGATTCTTTAAACAGTTGTCAAGTTAAATCCCCAGATGGCAAAATCTGTAAATGTGCATTAAAGCAAAATTCTGTTCATTTGGAATTTTGGTCGAAATTATTGACAGAACTGGATCAGTGGAAATTAATCGATCTGAAGACTGGAGTGAATGTCACCAACCAGTATTCATTTGTTCGAGGTTTGCAGACAACAATCCGCTCCATTATTTTTCTCTGGAAAAACCTTCAAAATGTGGAAGAATTTGACGGGCATTTAACCAAGATCCAGTCGAAAATCTATTTTGTACCATTCGTCAGCATGGCATAGCAAACGATAATCCTACATGGCATCAATTCACAGCAGCCTTAAAAACTGTTGTTATTAACAAATTGGTTACACCTGTTGACACAGGCAACTGTGAAGATGACCTCTGTACCCCTTTGGCTGATTCAGGAAATTTACTAAAATTTTCATCTGGCGAAGAAGAGCAAGTATCGCAATCAGACATAAATAATTTTGAAATTGTTAATTCTACAGAAATGAACTGTGAGGATAGTCAGGGTTTGGGATATGTTGCGGGATATATTTTAAAGATATTTGTGTACCTGATTGCGATGCTTGCTGATCAAAATTATTTTCTTCCGAAATTACCAGTCACCATATTTTTACATCCTTTAAAGAATTTGATGAAGATCAAAGGTTATGCTATGCCACTGAGTATGTTATGTCATTCATCAAAAGCATCCATGATAATTTATATGTATTTCTTTATGTTAACGCGTTTCAACCTACTTTGGAGAGCAACTTCAAGCAGTTCTACAAATCATCGATAGGTTTTGGAGAAAGGTACTGCCCTGACGATGACCACATCTGCGACGATTTGATATTAAGTAAGTGCACCACTTTCTTAATCTTCAAATTCGTCAAGGATAAGAATAAGCCGAACACCGCCATTGCCCAAGGACATCGGAAGAAAATAAAGAAATTGGCTGCGAAGTTGGTTGCTATTTATTTATTTATTATGTTTATAAATATATATGTGATTTATTTAGATGTAGTTTTATAAGCATTTATTTTTTGTTCTAGAATTTAATATTTGGTCATTTTTATGTGGTTATTTTTTTATTGTTACGAATTTATCGTTTTAATTTAATAAATATATTGCTACTATTTAACTAGGTGTTTATTATTGTATATTGTTTCAGCTGTATTTAATACGTTAATAAAGTTTTTTTACTACTGTTTTCCGTATATAATTGTTTTCTTTACATTAGAAGTTGTTCTGTTGTAATTTGTGTTTAAGAAATAATTCGTAAATTTTAATAGCTAATGTCTAATTTAGCATTATCAATTAAAACTTTCGAATTATTTTTTAAATCAAATTTTATTCGTAAAATATTTTTTTTTAATTAATGGGATTCGAGGGTTGCCTATACGCGCCATTTAAATTTCCCGCTCGCGCCATTTAAATCTCCCGCTCATTGTGTAATTGGCCCATCCCGTCAACAGAGTGCAGCTCTGTGAATAAAATGGTATAGCCCCTCTATTACAAATAGTAGCGACATCATGGGGCAAACCTGATGCAAACATGAAAATACAAAAAGTTACTAAACGGTAAAGTTCAGTGTAAACAGTGAAGAAATAACCGATTCGAATACCTGAAATCCTTTTCTGCCACTATTTTTACACTTATCGACACAACACCCTGGCATTTTCACGTCCTCGACTTCAAATTAGCCCCCGAAGAGAAAAATGGATAAAAACACGACAACTGTCAATGTCACATTTTAATTTAATTATGCAACTTCCTATGCGATTTTTAAATATGCTAGGGACTTAAGGGATACCAACGTGATTTTGCCCCAGCGGCAACATCAATCGTTGTCGCTACTATATGTAAATATAGGGGCTATATAAAATGGTACAGTGACTATATACAAGACAGTGTGGCCATACGATTGTTGAACGCCATTTTCAGGCAAATTTGAAGGTAGAGATATACAGTGCTTTTAAACTTAATCGAAAGTTTTTGAGTGTCATTATTTTGGCGCTATTTTAACTAGTTGATGTTAGAGTCCCTGTATAGTAAACTATATACAGGATCTCTAGTTGATGTTAGCTACACATGCAGTGTTATGTTTGAACATTGATATTTTTCATTGGCGTTCGTTCGTGGTGCTTTAAGGTGTTGCATGAAGTTTACAACCGGTTTCAGTTATGGTAGTTTACAATACAGCTAAACGCCGTCTTCCTGTTTCCTGTCTCCAAACCTCCATGTCCTGTGCTTGGTCTTCTTCCAGGTTCCTCTCCTCCATGGCTCTTCTAATACCCTCATTTCACGGTTTGCGTGGTCTACCTCTGTTTCTCTTACCGGTGGCCATTTAAAGATCTTCATAGGCCACGTCGTCTCATCCATTCTCATCAGATGACCAAACCATTTTAACGCTTTCCGTTCAATTCAGTCTACAACTGATTCTGGTGCCTCCATTCAGCGTCTTATTTCCTCGTTCGTCACTCTATCTAGTCTCGATACCTTTGCGCTTTTTCGTTCAGTTGAACTGTGTTTAGTCTTCGTTTCATTTCCGCTGTTACAGTCCATACCGCACTGCCATAACATAGCACCGATTCTACCATTACTTCAGCTATTCTTTTGTTGTTTTTGTTAGAGATAGTATTGTCCCATCAAATTGTTTTCAAGCATCCCACTATCTTCTCACTTTGTACTATTCGAGTTCTGATCTCTTCTGTTCCCAAACCTTTTTTCATCGATTGTAGTGTAGCACCGAGGTATTTAAACCTTTCTACTTGTCTTACTGCGACATCTTCATTTATTAAGACTTCATATTGTCCTTCCGAGTTGATTACTAAATACTCCCTTTTCTCTACACTTATGCTAAGGCCCCATTCATCGTAGCACCGATGTAATCTCTTTATCGTACATTCCAAGTCAAACGCATCTTGTGCTATTGCAATAGCACAATTCTAAATTGTCACATTTAAATACTGTGCAGAATATCAGTTTTTCAGGGCAATAGATGATAAAGTTTCACCCGCATGCGACGCTAATGAATAATTTGACACTGGCAATTTACAATTGTCAGATTTGAAAGGTTTTTAATTTTTTTCCATAACCAAGTGAACAGGTTCTACCAACCTCTTTAAGAACAACTTAAAAGTAACTAAATATTTTGCCTGTTAATGGCGGATTTTCGCGTCTACCAATAGCGGCGAAGACATCCTAATGGCTACACTGTCTTGTATATAGCCACTGTATAAAATGGTGGCGTGTTTCCAACGTTTAGCATGGGGGACAGTCGTACGATGTACGATAGTACATGTACGATAACGGCAAAATGTACGATAATTTAGCTGTTATTGAAAATTCTCGCAAATTTGGTAGATAAGTACTAATATTGACCGTATCTTCAATATGCTAGTTACGTGCAGATATTTTTACTGAACCGGTATTAACCACAAGGTGCTGAAATTTAATTCGGTGCTGCTATTATTTATGATAAAAAATTTTTACAAAAATGCATCCCGCAGGCTTTTTCGATTCGCGGTTTAATTATTAGCACTTATCGTCGATTTACAATCTTCTTCTATCACACAGACCATGTAAAATCGGATATATTTCTGAATTATTTCATTCTTGTAGTTATATTTTGCTATGTACCATCCAAAATATTATAATAGGATAAAATGTACGATAAGTTTTACTACTGTCGTACGATCATAACGTTTATTCGATCTGGCAACACTGATGGGGGATTCGCTTCTATTATAACGAATTCCAATCGCTGCATTCGCCTGCACCAGTGTACACTCGGGTAGTGCGCTCGAATTCCAATCGGCAAAATCGGGTTGCACTACACCAGGGTTGGTGTTCCAATTAAGCCATGTATGCAGACGACACGGCAATTCTTACACAAGACCTCGATATCAATAGAGCAGTTATCAAACTACAGCGGAGTATTGACCAAATAAATCAGTGGTTCACCATGTGGTCCATAAACATTAACGCAGACAAATGTGAAACAAAAATCTTTACTCTACGCCGCCCCCTAGAACCGCCTAACATAGTCATAAACAACACCCCAGTACCGTGGAACCCTAAAGAAAGCGCTGTGAAATATCTCGGAATCCATCTTGATAAACGACTAACTTGGAGTTTCCACATAAATAAGAAATTATCCGAATCCTACGCGCGACTTGGCATACTATACCCAATTTTAAATAAAAAATCACCATTAAAAATCAAATGTGGTACATAATTCATATTCTTATATGGGTATTTCGCCACTCTGCAAATTAAAATATTAAATAACGAAAATATTAACAAAAATATTTTAATTTGCAGAGTGGCGAAATACCCATATAAGAATATGAATTATGAATTCACGCCACAAAGAAGTTTCAGAGATTATCAAATGTGGTACCCTTATCTACTCGTCCATCATACGGCCTATTCTTACATATGGATGCAGTATCTGGAGTTCAACAGCAAAAACCAACTTGAAAAAACTCCAAGTTTTGCAAAACAAAGTGATACGTATAATTACTAATGCTGAATGGTTCACAAGAAACTCCCAGCTACACAGAGAAACAGGCATTCCCCTTATAGAAGAGTTCATCAAGAAAGTGGCTAAATCTTTCTATGATAACATCGATCAGTGTGAAGGTGCAGTCTATTATAACCTCGAAAAACGTTCAATACACACTAGACTCAAAAGGAAGCTACCGATAGACTTACTAGGCAGTGAAAGTGAATGATCAGTTACTCGGTTTAAAATGAGCTCCATTTTGCGTACGCCTCTTATCATTAACACATCAATTAACAACCAGTAATGTAAAGTAGTGCATAGTGATTTAATGTTAAAAACTTTTAAACTATCCCTGTCATGTATAGCATATTGTGCTGAGCTGACATAAAGTATTTAAAAAAAAAAAAAGAAAAAAGAATTTGATGAAGATCAAAGGTTATGCTATGCCACTGAGTATGTTATGTCATTCATCAAAAGTATCCATGATAATTTATATGTATTTCTTTATGTTAACCGCGTTTCAACCTACTTTGGAGAGCAACTTCAAGCAGTTCTACAAATCATCGATAGGTTTTGAAGAAAGTTACTGCCCTGACGATCACCACATTTGCGACGAATTGATATTAAGTATTAAGTAAGTGCACCACTTTTTTAATCTTCAAATTCGTCAAGGATAAGAATAAGCCGAATAAGCGAAATAGGTTGCTATTTATTTATTTATTATGTTTATAAATATATATGTTATTTGTTTTGATGTAGTTTTATAGCATTTATTTTTTGTTCTAGAATTTAATATTTGTTCATTTTTATGTAGTTATTTTTTTATTGTTACGAATTTATCGTTTAATTTAATAAATATATTGCTACTATTTAACTAGGTGTTTATTATTGTATATTGTTTCAGCTGTATTTAATACATTAAAAAAGTTTTTTTTACTTCTGTTTTCCGTATATAATTGTTTTATTTACATTAGAAGATGTTCTGTTGCAATTTGTGTTTAAGAAATAATTCGTAAATTTTAATAGCTAATGTTTAATTTAGCATTATCAATTAAAACTTCGAATTATCTTTTAAATCAAATATTATTCATATATTTTTTTAAAAATTAATGTGATTCGAGGGTTGCCTATACGCGCCATTTAAATTTCCCGCTCATTGAGTAATTGGGCCATCCGTCGCCAGGGTGCAGCTCTGTGAATAAAATGGCGGCGTGTTTCCATGGTTTAACAAGGGGGTTGGGGATTCGCTTCTATTCTATTAGTTATTGTTTGTTGTTGTTGTACATTTTCTGTTAAACGAAAGCAAGTGATTAATTAATTAATCAATCAACTCGTCCATTTCGCCTGATCAAATGAGCGATTTCCAACTCTCTGATAACGTTGATGTTAATGATGTTTGAAATTGCAGTAATTTATTATTACACTTGTGTGTCAGTTGCAAAAAACCACTTCTGAAACTGAGGTTAAGTTTCATGCGTTTTCACACGAATTGTTATTGAATTATATTCTTTACTTTACAGATGGTGTAGAGGGCCACAATTTTGTTATTGGAGTAGTTCTAAATCGTTCCACCCAATGTATAAAGACTTCTGCTCGTTTATTTAAGGTAAATTGCAATCAGTCAACATAAGAAGCAAAACGGTTGCTATATTTACCAAATAACACCACGTGCACATGAATTGAACAACTAAAAAATTACATCCGACTCTTTGAGAGCTATTTTAAACCGCTATAATGACATGATAAATCAATGATAGATGGGTAGTAACAGCCAGTCTTTTAAAGACCACTAATCTGAGGTTAACCTGAATTCGTTGTTAAAATAAACAAAAGCACATCAAAACGTTATTGCCTATGACATTTTATTCATTAGTAAACAAATTTTGTGCGCTTTTGTTTATTTTAACAACGAATTAAAATAAACCTCAGATTATTGGTCTTTATAAGACTGGCTTTTATAGTGATTCAGTTTGTAATGCAGTAATATTTATACACAACTTAGCCAAAACTGTTTTTTATATCTTAGTTACCATGACCGAAAGTGTAACTTTATGCCTTATAAATATAGTTTGATGTGTTGTAAAATGTAATACCTTTAGTAGAAAGTGGCTCTGAAGAGTGTGTTTAGAACAAACCATTCCAGTAATGCATCTGAACCCAGTTGTACGTAAAACGTTATAGATACCTCAGGCCCAAAGAACGTTGACACTTTTGGAACTTTGTTATCGAGTATAAACTTTCTCTTTTGGCGCTCTTTACATAAATAACTATTCATTAAGAATATTAGCTTTAAAATAACTGCAATTTTCTTTACAGAACAGTATATACTAGTTATTTATGTATTAAGGGTATAATCAATAGATTATGCGGAGTGCTTGAAATTTCTTGATTATGCACTTGGTACATACAACGTTTTATTTTATTTTGAATCTCGAAAAGGACAAAATTCAAGGATTCAGTATTTTGAGCACGGGCTGTAAATTTTTGGTATGCTGCATTTACTGTGTAGATTGGTGGTGTTGCTATATTATTTGTTGTAATGCTTAGGAATTTTATAGTTTCTTGGGCCATGAAAGCCTGCTATCGAGGGCCAATAAACAAGCTTATGGTTCCAAAATAAAATAAATGAAATGATCTGTAATTGCTAATTCTAATAATACTTACTTGTTCCAGGTGTTGCAATCTCAGAGGTTCCTGTAATCGCATATTATTGAGCAAAAAAATATTACCTCCAATCAGACATTAATCTAGCAATGATGACCACTAGTCCAGGAACAGCAGATAATAAGTTTTATAGTTCAACAGAAACTTCACTGCAGGCATTAAGAGACTTAGATGGCAATGAAGATGTTACGAAGTTTTCTGTCAAACAAGAAGTCATTGAAAGCAATAATGACATCAGTATTCATTTCGAACTTGATATTAAATGTGAGTTTGAAATTAAAAACCAAAATTATGTGCCCCAAAATTCAACAGCAAAGAGTTTGGTTACACCTATGAAATCTCATACAAGTAACAAACCCTTCTCTTGTGCTGTTTGTAAATATACATCAGCATACAAAGGTAATTTAGTTAAACATATGTATTCCCACACAGGTAAAACACCTTATTTATGTTCAGTTTGTGAATATAAATCTACCGCGAAAAATAGTTTAGTCATACATATAAGGACTCATACAGGCGAAAAACCTTATTCTTGTTCAGTTTGTGAGTATAAATCTACCCAGAAAAGTAATTTAGTCGCGCACGTGAAATCTCATACAGGCGAAAAACCCTTTTCGTGTTCTGTTTGTGCATATAGAACCACAGTAAAATATAATTTAGTTAGACATATGAAATCTCATACCGGTGAAAAACCTTATTCCTGTTCTGTTGTGAATATAAATCTACCGAGAAAACTAATTTAGTCATGCATATGAGACTCATACAGGTGAAAAACCTTATACTTGTTCAGTTTGTGAATACAAATCTATCCACAAAAGTAGTTTAGTCACACACATGAAATCTCATGCAGGCGAAAAACCTTATTCTTGTCAGTTTGTGAATATAAATCTATCCACAAAAGTAATTTTGTCAGACACATGAAATCTCATACAGGCGAAAAACCTTATTCTTGTTCAGTTTGTGAATATAAATCTATCTAGAAAAGTAGTTTAGTCAGACACATAATATGTCCTGCAGGTGAAAAACACTTTTCGTGTTCCCTTTGTGAATATAGAACCACAGTAAAATGTAATTTAGTTAGACATATGAAATCTCATACAGGTGAAAAACCGTATTCATGTTCTGTTTGTGAATATATATCTATCCGGAAAGGGAATTTCGTCAGACACATGAAATCTCATACAGGCGAAAAACCTTATTCTTGTTCAGTTTGTGAATATAAATCTATCCAGAAAGAGCATTTAGTCACATACATGAAATATCATACAGGCGAAAAACCTTATTCTTGTTCAATTTGTGAATATAAATCTGCCCAGAAAAGTAATTTAGTCATCCATATGAGGACTCATACAGGTGAAAAACTTATACTTGTTCAGTTTGTGAATATAAATCTATCACAAAAGTAGTTTAGTTACACACATGAAATCTCATGCAGGCGAAAAACCTTATTCTTGTTCAGTTTGTGAATATAACTCTATCCACAAAAGTAATTTTGTCAGACACATGAAATCTCATGCAGGCGAAAACCTTATTCTTGCTCAGTTTGTGAATATAAATCTGCCCAGAAAAGTAATTTAGTCACACACCTGAAATCTCATACAGGCGAAAAACACTTTTGTGTTCTCTTTGTGAATATAGAACCACAGTAAAACGTAATTTAGTTAGACATATACAATCCCATACAGGTGACAATCCCTTTTCTGTTCTGTAAATAGAAATAGGACCGCAGTGAAATTAGCTGGCACCATCGCATAATGTCATGTTACTTAGGTGCTTTTCTGATGGCAAACTCAAAATGCTCTAAACATGCGGCTGGATTGTAGGTACCATTTTATTGACTTTTTCACGATCTGAGGCATGCACTCCCTCAGCTAACTAGATCGTGTAAAACTCCAGCTTTTCTGCATATAATGATAGACATTCTCTCTGAACACGTCTAATATCTGGGGCTACATACATTTTAAAATATCCTAACCAAACGGATCGCCCTGTAGAATTGTCACATATGAATCGCATACAAACGAAAATTACTTTTGTTGTTCTGTTTGTAAATAAACAGGGTGTATCTAATCAGTGCACTACAAAAGGTGCACTACGAAATTCTACACCTAAAATTAAACCGAAAACCAAGAACCAAAGTATAATAAGCAAATTATGATTTGTAAACATGGCAACTTTACACATAGAATGCACAGACTAATACATATATAGGCATGATGTTCGTATACACTAGCATGCTAGATAAAATAATATTGTTCTCTACGACAATTGTTCTCAATCTTTTTTCTTGGCGCACCCCCTAGCATGTTAGGTGTTTCTCAAGAACCCCTAAAGACTATTGTACGTATACATAGTGTAAGTTTTATTTTTGCAAAATAAAATATCTGTATTACGATTGTGGTGTTATTTTACAGAAATAATAATAAAATTTACAATAAACACATTTTTTTGTTATTTTGAATCACAAAATTCCAACAGTACCTGTATATAAAAAAAAGAAAATTGATTATAATTAAATAAATCTCTACTAGAAGCCACAATTGAGGAAAATAATCCTACTTATTTTTTGATAAATCAAATCACAAACACTAAATTTAATGAAACATTTGTGTCAAATGTTGAGACATTTTTGCACAATTTCAAAGAGGGGTGGTGATCCACATATATTCTTGAATGTCCGCATCATTAGGAAAGATTCGTCAAATGACGTTAATCATTGTACAAGATGTTGAATAATTGCTTTCTTCAAGTTAGAGTACAGAAACGTTCTGACCTATGCCTAAAGGTTCTTTCCACCTACATTATAATTTTTGTTTTTAATGCAGAAATGTTATCATTTGTTTGTTTATAATAGATAAGAACTAGTAATTTTTTGGAAGGGAGGCATTTCTTTTCTTTAAGGGGGCCTGTGCCTCTTCAACCCCCAAGCCATGGTTATGTGCCTGGAAACTGAATGAAAAGTTCAATAGTTTATGTATATTTAGCTCATTTATAAATTTAAGAGATTACCATTTGCTATAAGTATAGCACCAGAGATAATGTGCCTTATTTTTCACACTTGTTCAAACAATTTTCAGAAGAAATTAATTTTGAGATAATGACTATACTTGATTGTTTTTTGCCGCAGACAATCTTTATGCAACCTAAAATACTGTTTCCAATTAAATTAAGTCTCAACAAATATTATCTAGTTAACAAGTATAATGGAAAAATGGATTGCATAATTTTGTCTGTGCCATTAAAAAAACAGAGTATAGGCTTTGCGAAAGGTAGTGTAGAAATTGCTAAAAATATGATAAGAAAAGGTCATTATGTAGCACTGTTAGATTATAGTAATAGTGTTGTACCTGTAGTAGGATTTACTCCACTATAGTTGTTAAAGAATAGGAGACTTATAAATAACATAGCAGTAAGTAATAACTAAAGTAGAGAATAAGGAAATAGTCCATGTGAACATTAGTACAGAAACAAGATGTAGCTAAGCATCATGATAAAACTACTAGAACAAGAAACGAATTTCAGCTTGATCAAAATGTTATTACAAGGAAGGGTTGTGTATGAGCCTGCAAAAATTGTAAAGAAATGTAACAAACCTAGACCATGCATGGTGGAAAGGTAAGACGCTCAAATTTAATAGTTGAAATAGCTCACATTTGATAATGAAACACAGTTTAGCAATGTCAGTTATCTTGATGTGTCTATAGTTGGTTTTTACTTACAATTAAAATTTCTGACAACTAAAACCTACATCTGGAATTGGTTAAGACTACTGTTTTACACAATACTAAGTTGCATATATTTTGAGACGTGTGTTGACATATCAGCTGTTCGAAGCGTGTACACATCATTTAGCAGTTTTATGTTCTTAATTAAACATTATAGGTGAAATAATTCAAAATTGTCATCAAATTTTTGTAGTGTATTTTATGGTGGTACATTATAGTATAACTACGCCTTTTCAATTACTCCTACTAGTTTAAAAACGGACTATAGTAATATGTAAGTTGTTAACAGTAAATCTGAGGATGATAATGTTGGACCTATAAACAAATGGTAGCACTGAGATTGACAGTCAGTAGAACAAGCAAGAAATTTGCCAACCTGTGATATGTAGAGCGTTCGAAAATTTTTCTCCTGAAGCGACTGATCTATGTAAAATAAAAAATGGCACATCGCAGCTTCAGTTGAGAAAAATCCAAAATTATTGAATGTCAAAAAAACTTCAAAATGCTTTCGATAATATTGTCAAACTTCTGCCAAGAATACAATTTGAGATTATATTGATAACAGTGTGGACACACGATCAGATTCTAGAATATGCTTCGCTGAGAAATGTTTTCAATCACTCTATATGGGGCTTATGTTTTAAATTAAAATATTGAGTTGTGAGTTACCTAGTAACTTGGTTATTGTTAAGACCAGTAGAACTTCAAGGAATGAAAAACTATCAACATTGTACCATATGTAAACAAGCTTGGTGTTGTCTTTACAGTTTTATAATAAATTCTTAATAATTATGAGTTTGTGTGTTATTCTTGGCAATTATTAATTATCAGTAGAAATAGTTCCGCTTTGCGGCCATCTTGTGCTTCAATTAAATGGTCCAATTAAATTGATTGACATGCCCACATATGTTAATTAAATTGAACTTTGATTAGACTCCCGATATAAATTATGCAATTTCGATGGCAATCTTGTTGTATGATGCTCTCTCCGGTTCAGACTATTACCTGTTGCACTCATTTACACCTGCCATGTGTGGACCTGTGTAAACTGTTTCTTAGAAGTCGCTTTCTCTTTCTAAGTTTGGCCTTTGTCGTGCCTCTTGTAATGTTTGTATTGTTTTTTAAAAAATCTTGCTCTGGCTACAATTTGCATCAGCATTTGTTAGGACAAGGTTATTTCGCACTCTCATTTAGAAAATCGGCAGGTTCCCGCCGTAATTAAGCTCATTTGGGCCACGTTAGTGCAATTCCAAACCATTAGCAACATCTCTCCCGGTCCGCCGAACTGCAATTCTTCAGCAAAAGCGCTCTTTGCTGTTTTTAAATATCTGTTCTGAACGTGTTATTTATCATGGATACCCTATGACGACACCTTTTAGAAGCTTAGCAACTCCACGAAGTCGCCGGGCTAAAACAACATATCGTTGCAGCTGCACGCTCGGTTTTCTGGCGTGATCTTGTGCGACAGCAATGTCAGCACGTAAGTTAGACGGAGCGCACAAGTGAGGCACACGTACGTCTTCCCCCTTGATTCCAGTGAGTGGCTTCACTTTCTCCAGACTCTTCTTCCGGGTTTGCTCGTATAAGCAACTAGTGGTTTTGTCATCACCTCTTTTCTAAGTCCAGGGGATGCGTCTCTGGTGGGTCCGGGCAGCATAAACAGTGCCAATTAACCTACTCGGTCGTAACGAAGCAATGAATGCAATCATCGTCGTCACGGATTCCATTACGAGTTAGGTTTTGTTAAAGTGCCAAGTTTCGAGGAGTTGCGGTGTAAGTAATCGTCGCAACGCCGCCGCCGCCTCCATTAGTCGCCGTGCGCGAGGATCCATTTTGAACCCGCTATCGCCAAAGTGATCATTCCTCTGTCGTTCTCGCTATCGTCAAAGGGATCACCTCTCTACCGTTCCCGCCATCGCCAAAGAAATCATCTCCCTGTCGCAAACGCCCTTACGAGTGGCCGTTCGTTATTGCCACTACCAGCAATTGACGATGTTCATACTACTTGCCCGCTTCTGTCGTCCCATGCGAGACACTCCATAGCTGCTCCAATAAATGCCCCGCCGATCACCGACGAGGTATTGTGCTTCTCATAATGAAACGATCAGTAAATGGGGTTTCGGATTTTCCCGAAAAGAAGTACTTACTCTTGTCGGAAAGTATGTACACGGTAATCATATAGAAACTAGATTTAAAAATGGAATACTTGGAAAGGACTGTCCATTGCACTTTGTGGGCGGCATGGTCTCATGTAAGAAGCCAATTAAAAGACAAACCATACGCACAGAAAGCACAAAACCAGAAATAATATACGAATTTATCGATTTGTATGAAAAGACGTTAAAGGAACTTGGGTTAATTGACAAGCCAACCCAATTCTCTAATAATAATAATAATAATAATAAATTGTCTTTTATTTCCACAAAAACCAAAATTATCCATACATATAAGAAAAGTAACTACAAAGTTTGCGGAAATGAAGGCGCGGTTCGGCATAGCATCAAGATGCGTCGCCGTTCTTCCACCTAACCTTAAAAAAACAAAGAAAACAAAACAGAAAAAAAAACAAAACAAAAAAAACAAACAATTCCTAATACAGTTGTAACATAATGTATCTTCAATAATGAGCAGATACCACACGTAGAACTAATCCAGCTCACTGCTTCGAGATTAAAAATGATTTAATTTTTTTTTTAATTACGCATGCTGTAGAGTTTTCAGGGAGCAGCTTAATTTATTATATATATGAACAATTTGATAGGAGTAAGAGCTTTTAAATTTCTGTGTTCTATATTCCGGAATAGACAGACAATCCTTCTTGCGAATATTAATGTTGTGTACATCAGATCGAAATGTAATCTTATTATATAAATAAGACGGACATTTCGACGTAACGACTTTATGAAATAGACAGGCTGAATGTAATAAACGTCGATTACGAATATTCAGCCAACCAGCAGTTTGCAATTTATGTGATACTCTTTGGTATTTTCGTATACCATAAATGTATCTTAGGCATGAGTTTTGCAATTTCTGTAATCTGTTTGTATCATCCACTCCCAGACATGGTCCATACACAACATCACAGTAGTCTATGCGCGAGAGCACCAGAGATTCACATAGATTTTTTTTACATTTGTACTTGAGACCTGTCGGTGAGGATAAATACTTTTCAAGATAGCGTAAGATGACTTAAGAATATTTGTCACCTGTTGTCTGAATCGTAAAGAAGAGTCAATTGTAAGACCCAGATTTTTGATCACTTCTACGGGTTTAATCAATTTTCTTTTGATATCAGTGTGAATAAATGGCAATGACTCACTAATACACCTGGCTGGTCCAAACACTATCACAGACGTTTTACAAGCATTTATTATCAACGAATGCTTTTCAGCTTCTCTAATGATACTGCTATCTTCATTTACACGATCATTAGCCATAGCTGCCTCATTCGAGCTAAACGAGAGATAAATTTGTGTGTCATCCGCATATTGATGTGATTTGCAAAACTTTAAAGTTTTTGAGAAATTTATGGTATATATAGTATAAAATAGTGGTCCCAGTATTGATCCTTGGGGTACACCTCTCTCAAGTATAGCCGAGTTTGACAGCATAGTACCTAACTTTACACATTGCGTTCTATTATCCATGTACGTTTGCAATAGTCGCACTGCACACTCATCGAAACCTATGTATTTTAGTACAGCAACAAATATGTCGTGGTTCAATGTGTCAAACGCTTTACTATAGTCAAGCAAGACGAGTATTGTGGCTTTATTCATGTCACTAGCTGTAAGAATATCGTCTGTTATATTAAGTAGGGCAGTAGCACAACTATATCCAGGTCTAAAACCAGACTGGGTTTCTGGGAGAATGTTATGGCATGAGAGAAAGTCCCTAATTTGAATATCAATGACCTTTTCAATTACTTTTGATAATACTGGTAAAATACTAATCGGCCGAAGATCTTTAAATTGATTAGGTTTACTAATTTTAGGTACTGGAACCACTATTGCTTTTTTCCACGAGTCAGGAAAGACTCCTTTGATTAAACAAAAATTCACAATGTGCCTAAGGTAAGGCAAGATATGCGGACAACACAGTTTTATCGCTTTTATATTAAGATTGTCAATCCCAGCAGCGTTCGACTTGATAGAACTAATAATTTTCATAACACATTCTTCGTCGATTGCTTTAAAACTAAATGAAACATTTGCGTCGACTAATCTATTGTCATTATATAATTCTAAAATAGAGCTCATATCAGAGGCAACTTTTGGAACTGAATTTATAAAAAAGTCATTAATACTATTTGGCTCAGCCAAATGCTTCGGCACTTCCGGTTGAATTTTAGTGTGTATGTTGTACTTATATAGTTTTTTCCACAAAGTTTTGCTATCCGCGACATTTAAGTTAGAGTCTAAAAAAGCCCTTTTTTCGTTTATGATAACTTGTTTTGTGAAGTTGCGCAACTGCTTATAATAGTCCCAATGCAAAGGATTTCGGGTCTTTTTAAATTTTCGTAAAGCTTTATCTTTTAGTGATATCATTAATTTAATATTTTCAGTTAGCCAAGGTGCGTAACTTTTTGTATGTCTGGAAGTTACAAAAGGAGCATGTTGATCTAACACAAGATTTATTTGTGAAGTAAGATAATCCACTTTTCATTTACATTATTCATATCGAATATTTCATAAAACGGCAATTGCTGCAGATCTGCGAGGAATAGGCCAGAATCAAAATTTTTAAACGAACGATAAGTAGAAAATCGCGCTTTTGGCTTATTAGTTACGAAAGATAGATTACAGTACACTAATTCATGATCTAAAATATTTTATCTTCATCGGTGTTGTTATAGACTCTTAACCAAACTAATTTTAGTATCGTTATGAGCTTCATTACCGCACTTAGTGCGGTAATGGATATTACCGCACTCAGTGCGGTAATGAATATTACCGCACTATTTTTGTATCAAGAAATAAATTGAACCAGAATTTATTGATGAAGATAAAATATTGAGCAATACACGTTTGCTTATGGCACTTAACGAGACTCGTTTGATTGCCGCAAAATTCGGCTCACCGCCTCGTTTTGGCAATCAAACTCGTGTCGTTAAGATGCTCATAATCAAACTTGTATCGTTAATATCTATAAATTAACGGTACCACTATTAACTACACTATTTTTATCGGAAGTAATTATTAAATCTAACAGTGAAGAGGTAGTTTTAGTGATTCTTGTAGGTACATTGATTACTTGTGTTAAGTTATAACTATCAATTAAGGATTCCATTTGATTTACTGAACAACTGTCTTGATTTAATAGATTAACGTTAAAATCTCCCATACAAAATAAAGAATCACAATCTGGTACTATCGCGGACAAAGTACTGTCAAATTCGCTTAGAAAATCGTTAAAATTTGAATTAGGAGCTCTGTAAACTACTCCAAAAACACAAGATTTTGTATTAATTTTAACTCTAAACCATAACTGCTCAATTAAATTAGATTTAATTATAATACTAATGCTTAAGTTATTTTGTACATAAAAAGCTACACCTCCACCTCTACCATAATCACGATCTTTACGAAGTATTTGATAACCTGGAAGATGCACGTTTTCATCTCGTACATTCTGCATTAGCCATGTTTCGCTGATAGCGATTACATTGTATATATCATTTTCAAAATAAGTTTTCAAATCCGAAATATTTCTCAGCAGCGAGCGGGCATTCACATGTGCTATCCTGAAATCATTCATTGGTTGATATCATAATAATCTAAAATAATTATTAACTTAGTTTTACAACAAAGAAACTAAATGAAAAGTAGTACAAAAAAAGGGAAGTATGCGAATAAATAGTAAAAAAACACGAAATAAACTTTGTCGTGCATCCCACAGAGAATTCTTCTAAATAACTAAACGGCACTTAATTTGTCGAAGTCTTTCGATGTTCTAATTATAGTTTTCTTATTTTTGTGTCGGAAATAAATGTTACCGATTAATGTCCACGCGTTTTTATATCCGTACTTCTCAATAACACTATTCAGTAAAGATAACCGAGTTTTCGTAAGGTCTTCACGAATATTAATGCCACTGGACTTTAAAAGCTTTTTATTTTGAAAAACTAACCGGCGCTGTTGATAACTTACAAATTTTACCAATATCGGCCTTGGTTTGCGGTCATTCAGGTTTTGCACATTAGTATTAGGTTTCTTACCGGAACGATGGCATCTATCAATGTGATTGCTTGAAATATCCGTTAGCTGAAGGTTCTTGTTGATTACATCCAGTACTTTGCTTTCTACTTTCTCGTTCTCGGATTCCTCCACTCCATAAATACGCAGGCATGATCTTCTGGAATATTGCTCTAGGACATCTAATTTAGAGAGCAGATCGTCGTTTACTTCTTCTAAATTAGTAATTTTGTCCATCAGAGGCTTTGTTATATCACTAATGTTTTTCTCTAATTTCGAAAAAATTTTATCGGCCAAGATGGTCACATATTTTTTATCAGAAAGCATAGCCCTGTTAGTCATTTCAATAATGAAACATCCTTATGTTCTGATCCTTCAAACACAAAGGTAGTGTCTCAAAATACTCGAGCGGTATTTCGCTACACCCATGACACTGGAAGAAATAGCACATCAATATTATTCTGTATCTCAGCAAGTGGAGACAAACTGCCTCCATTTATTTTATACCAAGCCAAGCATCTCTCTCTCCTCACATGTTTCTGTTGAACTTATAGATTTCGCCGTAAGAGAAAACATTACGCTTTTAAAACTACCCCCACATACAACTCACATTCTGCAGCCATTATATTCCTTGGCTTTTGGTGTCTTTAAGAAAACTTGGGATGAAAAGTTAGCAACACGGCAGCGAGAAAATTATGGGCGTGGTCTGTCCAAAGCTGAATTTTCCATATTAGTGGGTACGGTTTGGTTGGGGTTTACAGAACACTTATTAAAAAAAACATTTAAATTTTGTGGCCTATACAATGAAAATATTGCGGATAACCCCGTTGATAGAAAAGTCATTAAAGAATCTGTATTTCAACCAGATGAGTTAGAAGCATACAATAAGAAAAAAATGAGAATCATACCGAAGAAGAGTTTGTGTCTTCTAAAGAATATAAAGAAGACTGCTGCCAATGAAGAGCTTGTGCTACGTGAAGAAGAGACTTCTGCCGAAGAATAGTTTGTGTCTTGTGAAGAAGAGACTACTATAGCATCAGTAGAATCACCCTCATCTACCAGTAGTTCTCGCAGTTCAACGCCCCTGCAGTGCAGTAAGTCTTTACGAGCCCTTCTGCTTGAGAAAATAGGAAAACAAGCAATGGGAATAAATACAAATAAACGTAAACAAGAGTTGGAACTTCAAAATTTGCAGATATACTTACCAGAGAAGATTATTTAGAAGTCTTAAAGATTTCAAATAAATCCAAAAAACTGCTAAAAAGAAAACGGAAAAAATAAAATATTTGAAGTTGTATCGGACGGCAATGTGAAAGAAGGGATGAAAGAAAATGATAAAAAGAAAAAGGGACAGGCAAAGAAGCAAGTTGAGTTTGAAGATGCATCAGATAGTAATGACGAAGAGGAAGACATAGAAGACCTATTAAGCAACAACGATGTTGACTGTCAAACTTTAAAGGAATTAGTAGAACAGGAAGGTATGAAGAGAATTTTAAGAATATTTTTGTTCGTTTGATTAAAGTTTGAAGTTAGAAATTTGTGTTATTGGTAAAAGTTTATTAAAAATTAAAATGTGTTTTTTCTGAATGTTTTTATTTCTTTAATAAATTGTCACCTCTAATTTAGAGGTTCTAATGTCGAATCTAGACGAAAGCTTTTCTAAATATCGAAAATATCGGGGTTCCGGTATTTGTAAAACTTCAATATCGAAAATACCGGTTTTGGTAAAAGAGACCGGTATTGCGACCCTTAAATTGAACAGAAAGGGTAGTTTACCTGAAAAGAAAATAGTTTTTGCTTCACTATCAAGGCCGACTTGTTTTTTTTTCAAAAACTGAAAATGTTCTTAAAATTCTCTTCAGACCAAGCAGGACCTAATCCCACAATCTTAAAATAAAATTCAAAAATGTTTAGCCTCTTATAACATCAATCCTGGGACACACTGTAAAAGACAATGTTTAACTGCAAAAAATTAGACGTTTCGTAATTTACCAACAAAATATAATGAATTTTCTCAGAAAACGAAGAAACACATGTCACAAATAGCCGAGTGCACTGTAACCGATGATACGTCCATTATCTGCTGCAACAACTAATTTTTAGCTGCCATGGTACATTCTGCTGTAGACAAGGTCAGTCAATTAAAGTTGGAAAACGGAACAATTAATTACAATATTTGAAAACTATTATTGGCGTCAAAAACGTCTTGATTAAAGAATTGTATGACAAAATTAACTTGCTAAATGATAAGTTAAGGTTGCTAGAAGATACGGCGAAGGGTCATCACGTATTATTGAAAAATCCGATTAATTGCTTGTCCACTACCACAAAAAAACACTCTGTTTCCAAGAAAACGAAAATTAAGTTTGTAACCACACTAGATATTGGCTTTAAGATAAACAATTCAGAGTCCATATTAACGCCACACATCACTCTGAAAAGAACAGAGGTAAAACCTTCTTACTCGAAAAAGTGTACAGAACACTTAAACACACGTGCGAAGGATGAGGTAAAAGTTATTAATGCGTCAGAAAAATCTAATCCACCAGATAATGATAGTAAATGGACTGAAATACAAAAGTAAACAAAAAACTGGATACAACTTGTGATACAAATGACAGGTGCGAAATTAGGGGTATGCCACAACCATTTTCTTTATTATATGTTAGCCGAGTCGATGCAGATATAAATGACAAAAAATTAAAAAGTTATCTAACTAATAACGGCATTCTACTTCTTGAATGCTTAAAAATGGCATCTAAGTATTCGACCATATATTCTTTGTTTAAAATTACAGTTCCTAAAAGTAAAGTTGAGCTTACAAAAAATAATTAATCCTTTTTTATTTCATCTTTCAAAACTGAAAATGAAAACAAAATAAAAAATTCAGTAATATCTAGACCTGTTGAACCAACCACTAAAAATGATAATTCAGATATGCTATTTACTAACTCTTCAACCACCATCAAAGTTTATCACCATAACATATAATCTTTTAGAAATAAAATTTTGGAAGTTGAGCAATCTCTGTTTTTATATAGTGTGGACATCGTATGCCGCGAGCATTGGCTGAACGAAGAATTACAGATGTTATATAATTTATATTCCTACATTGTTGCATATTCCTTATGCCGAAAGCAAAATAATGGTGGAGGTGTTGCAATTTACGTAATGGAAGAATACATTACTAAACCTATAAAGCTAATAAACAATCTAACGCAAGAACTACTGATTAAGATTGCAGCTATATATGTTCCTAAATTAAATTCTATTGTAATAGAAATACAGTAAAAGCCAAAATGATTTGTTAATTTTTAATTAGCAGCAACTAAATATACAGGGTGTAAAAAAAGTCTGGAATATAGCAAATATTTCAAAAACTACCGGATATGAATTTTTCAAAATTTTCAGACATATAGGTAAAAACGGCGCATCTAGGAAGGACAAAACCGTTTCTGTAACTGTACAGGGTTAGTCCGAAAAAATACGAACTTTTGTATTTTACATTGGACACCCTGTATATTACTGAGGAATCAAATAGTCCTTAAAAAGACAAATTCAACGATATAGGGTTTGACGGATTTATCTGTCAAAATGACAGATGTGGGGTGACTTAAAGAATAAGGTTTGCAACAATAGACCGGTTAATATTGAAGCTTTAAAGGATCATATTAGAAATGAGATACGTCAAATTCGATGGAATACTGTCTTTAAATTCTCGTAAAACGTTGTCAAAAGTATCCCATCGAATTTGACGTATCTCATTTCTAATATGATCCTTTAAAGCTTCAATATTAACCGGTCTATTGTTGCAAACCTTATTCTTTAAGTCACCCCACATCTGTCATTTTGACAGATAAATTCGTCAAACCCTATATTGTTGAATTTGCTTTTTTAAGAACTATTTCATTCCTCGGTAATATATAGGGTGTCCATTTTAAAATACAAAAGTTGGTATTTTTTTTACTAACCCTGTAATGTTACAGAAACGGTTTTGTCCTTCCTAGATGCGCCGTTTTTACCTATATAAGTCTGGCAATTTTGAAAAATTCATATCCGGTAGTTTTTGAAATATTTGCTATACTCCAGACTTTTTTACACCCTGTACATATATTTTACCTATCAATTTATTAATGATAATTGAAAGAGGAGGCTTTGGAGATATTTTGACAGTTGTCAAAATGGAGCTTTGGAATAAACAACAACGTATATTTTGTATTGAAAAAGATTGATGTGAATCGGCAAGCAGCGATCAAAAACCAAAACTCCGTGGTGCCAGCCAGACGGAACCAGAACAATACAACGGCCCCAAATGCTTGCCGTGCGCCTCGACTGTGCATAGTTTACAGAAATATTGGCCAAACAGCGTCATAAAATGTATAACCCAAAGTACGGAGAATTTCGGCCAAAAGCGCGTACTCGCAAACAGCGATCAGTAACCCATAAATCATCTCAGATCGAACGCGCACCGCCCGGAAGAGATAGGCGACTTGGACCTAACACGGCATCGGGATTCGAAAAAACGCCCGAAACAAATACATCGCCGTGATTGAGCATGTTTGGAGTCCACGGAGAGAGGAAATTAGCCGCTTTCCAGCAAGAGCAAGCCCTTCCTTGTATCATTTCAGTGGACCGTGCGCGCATCAAAAACAATAAATCAAAACAGTTCAAGCCAAAGCGCGATACCGCTGAAAATGGTCCGGGTACGCGCAAAGACGCAAAGGTCCAATAGAATGAAACCGCCCGAACGCAAAAAAAACTCGCAGGCGGCCACAGTCTGCCTGCGTAGAATCTAATTTTAAAATAAATTTAATTAACGAAAGCATTATCGGCGCATTCGATGAGCCCAGTGGGCATTTTGAACGTTACGCCGCTGAATACCTCTTTTTAATGCCGCTGATAATAATAGTAAAAATAGCAAATGGGACTTATTTGGCACAACTCATTTTAAGAGCGCCCTGCTAGTGAAGACCTTGTTGCATTACCTTTTCCAATTACACGAGAGCTGCATTTAAGCGCACAATTGGCGTATCCCCACTGTCGGGGCCTCCACGGTTCCGGGTACGGCGCGGTTAAGCAATAGCTTATCACAGTAGCTTTGTCTTGTGCGTGTTACATAACGTACTCAATTTAGGCCCCCCTTCGCTGCCGGCTGTTTGCGCCTAGTAAATTTGACTCGCCTGTTAGCTGGCACGAGCCCCGTGTGCTATTTTGAGTCAAACAGTTTAGAATTAAACGTAACTTCTCACACCTGGGCTCATCCTGAACTTAATGAGCCCAGTTTATCAGTTAATTGAAGAAACACTTTAGCGCGAAAAGACTTCACTGTTAGCTTTTCACTTGCACGAGATTATAAGCTATGGCGATGCTTGAATTAGAATTGCCATAAAGGTATATTTTTTTTGAGGGAGATTTGAACAGTCTTGGGAATTTATATGTGTTGTTTTTTTTATGTTGCAAACTTTTTGTCCGTCAGTCGATATTAGGGAAAATTAAAGCTTCGTTACTTGACTGTATTTTGACCTTTTTTGGGGGTTTATTCCTATAGGTACTATATTTGTTGCCGACCATTGCAGTAAGGTCAATAAGGTAAGTGGGTTTATTTCTTTTTTTGCTGGCTTTTTTGGAATTGTTGGTGAGGTTGTGCCTGCTATTTAGAACCAATAGTGTGTGCCTCTCGTTGTGCTTTGGGAAATTTTAGGTTCTTGGCGCCCTGGCTAGTTATTTGATTTACATCGCGATTACGCTGAAGCTGGATCGAGATCCGTGTCCCTTTTCGAGCTAGCCGAAGCACCTCTTTATTAACGTCCTCCTCTTAAACCAGCATTACTCAACACCTGATAAGGCTTAGCCTCAGCCACGTTATAGGCTTATATAACTTCCCTATTGGTTACGTATTGTTAATGTATTATCCATCACCAACCCGAGATTCTTAGCTTCATCCTTAATCGGTATAGGCGTGTCATTAATTGACAGGTTAATGATTTCCCTTATCAGAGATATTTTGTGGGCATTACCAAAAAGAAGAATGACCGATTTAGATGGATTAATATGCAGTGCATGATTAGATGAGACTGCAGATAAATAATTTATGTCGCGTTGTATGTTTTGCAGGGCTTGGATAGCATTATCAGAATTGAAGGAGCGATACAGTTGCGTGTCGTCAGCGTACATATGTATTGTAGAAGTTTGTAGTGGATTACAGAAGCTGTGAGTGTAGATGGTAAATAACAAGGGGCCCAGTATAGAACCTTGCGGAACACCCTGTGATACAACTCTCCAATCAGATAAACCGCTAGGCAATCTCACTCTTTGAAAGCGATCAAATAGCTGCGAAACAAGGCTAAGGCATCAAGTGAAAGTCCTATATGTTTTAAGATAGCCAGAAGAATATTATGACTGATAGTGTCAAATGTCTTGCTGAAGTCCAGTAGAATTAAAATACTAATTTTATTTGGTCTGTGGCTCCAAGCAAATCATCTGTAATGTTTATGAGTGCAGTTGCACATCTATGTCTCGATCTGAATCCCGATTGCCCTTCTGGAAGAATATGGTGCTTATTTAGATAATGCCTTAACTGTATGTTGATTACTTTTTCAATGATTTTTGATAACGTCGGAAGAATACTAATTAGCCTTAGATGTTTATAATCAGTAGGATTTGAAATCTTAGGTAAAAGGATTACAACAGTTTTTTCCCAGTCTTTTGGAAAAGTATTGTTAAGAAGACAGTAATTAATAATATGAGTTAAATATGGAAGGATTATTGGGCAGCAATATCTAATTACACAAGAGGAGTTAAAACTGGTATTCCAACGCCTGGAAAAGGAAGCAAAAAAATTCGGACTATTGATAAATGAGAGTAAAACAAAGTACATGATTCTCAACTCCAACGACCCCAGAGCTAATGGGCTTGCTGTACTGGACAACCAACAAAACCTAAAATACAACTTCTAAAAAGTGCAGAACTTTATATTTCTTGGTGTAAATAGTATAAGCAGCAACAAAGACAGAAATCAGGAAATACAACGAAGGATTGCTGCAAGATCAAGGTGCACGGCAATGCTGAATGCAGTGCTAAACAACAAGACATTATCAAGGGAGGTTAAAGTTCGGATCTATAAAACGGTGATATGACCGGTAGTGAAGTACGGGAGTGAAGTGTGAGTGTTGCCAGAGGAAGTGTGTGGTAAAATAGAAAGGTGGAAGAGGAAAATGCTGAGAAGAATATTCGGAGGAGTGAAAACACAGGGAGAGTGGAGGAGAAGAACCAATGATGAGGTGTACGAACTGTACCGAGAACCCGAAATTGAAATTATAATCAAACAAGGAACATCACGCTGGCTGGGCCACCTATCGAGAATGGAGGAGACAAGAGTGCCAAAGAGGGTTCTAAAAGAGGAACCAGAGGACAGAAACAGAAAGAGCAGATCACCAAAAAACGTGGATGCAGGACGTAATGGAAAACCTAGCACGCATTGACATAGCCGATAATTGGGAGACACGAGCCGGAAATAGGAAGAAATGGAGGAAGATTGTAGCCACGCGCCTTCAATGCATTTTGAGCTGATAGATGATGATGAATGTGCTGTGGCTCCATATAAACGTCATGGACGTATGAATTATATGTTGGTGGCACTGTAAGTCTATGTCAAATTCGAGGTTAGCAGGTTAGGTTAGGTCAAAACTGACGCAAAACCTAACCTGATAACCTCGAATTTTATATAGACGTACCATGCTACCAACATATTATTGATATACTTAATCTATTCTACCTTTAAAAAACGATAGGTTGTCTTGCTTTTCTTTTCTTAAATTGGCAGTACTAAGGAAAGCAGTAGTTATATTTCATTTCTTTGTGGTGGCTTTTTCTAACTAAATTTGAAATGCTGTGTTGCTAATGCTGCTAAAACAAAAAGCCAAAAAACTACCATGAGATAAAAAAAATGATTCTGAGCAGGCCTTGATATGTGTTATACGTTTGGCAGTACTGAAGTGTATTGTCAGTCTATGTCAAATTCGAGATTTGCAGGTTACGTTTTACGTTAGTCTGAGTCATACAACAAACAAAACCTAACATTTTAATCTCGAATTTGACATAGACTAACAATACACTTCAGTACAGTACGTATAACACATATCAAGGCCTGCTCAGAATAATTTTTTTTATCTCATGGTATGTCAATAAATGTCGTTATGACACTTTCCTAATCTCTGAAAAATAAAGTGATAAAGTAAGTGATTATTGTGAAAAATTTAATGAACAACATGCCCAACGTTGTGTGTTTGGAGACGAAACGCAGTGTTAGAAGATGATTCAGATTCTGATGACGAAGCGGAGTTACATTCTGATGATGGTGAAATAATGGAGGTTCAAATTTAGACGGCTGATGACTCCTTTTCCTTCTTTTTCTGCTGTTCGAGACTGAAGGCACTTCCACTGGATGTATTTTGTGCCTTAACTATTTTAAATAAAAGCACTCTTGTTCTATCCATTTCTTGTTAGCCTAATGCTGTTTTAAAACCATTTCACAAAAATGTAGCACATTATGGCAACATCGGACATTCTGAACCTTCAAAATTCCTAACGTAATTTTACCGCAGTTTTGTCAGTTCATATACAGAGTGATATCTGTCAGATTGTCATGGCCAACCAAAGTTTTTTTTTAAATGGAATAGATTACATGCCTATCACGTGTATATGGAGCCACAGCACGCTAGAGGTGAAATTTATTTGATCACCCGATATATCTGACAGCATTTGGGAAATTTGTACAGTTGTTATAAATAAAAATATTGTGACAGATAACTGTATACTACTATAGTGTTATAACTGTTAGTATACACTATATTAGAATACTTATAAATTAGTGCAGCGATGTAAAACACGTCTGTTTGGGAAGACAAAATTTATTCATTGTTTACAAAACTTGTTTATATTTACAAAAAATAGGTAGATAGGAAAGCTAGTATAACTCCGTATAATGACATCAGAATTATACTTAGCTATAAAACCTCCTGGATCATTTCAACCATCCTTAAATCTATTAACAATGAAATATAACATATAACAAAACGGGTTACAGGAACAGAAACAAGAAGAGAAGATCAACCCGAACTAGTAGGGGTGAAGATTGTGGGAAGGTGCAGCTTGCTGCAATCTTTGATGCAAGCTGCAAAGAAAAAATAACAGCAAGCATGTGCACAACAAATTAAGAAGCACCAAACAAATGAATACATGAAAACTTGGAAGCACTAACTAATTATGGAAAGAGATTGGTTTAAAGCGGTCAAAGCTTACAGTTCTGGGAATGCCTTCCAAAATTATGTACTTATTGGTATGTTGCAGAATTTTAAATGAGCCTAAATAACCCTGTTTATAGCTCTTGGTGTAGGTGTCATTCCGAAGGTACTTCTTTTTTTATCAAAACCTAGCCGATAGTTCGTTCACAGTAGCGGTGGGCAACCTCATCCATTAATAGAAGGTGAGATCCTGAAGTGTTAAATGATTGTCAAGAGTAGGTAGAGTATTACAACCTGGACGGACAGCTTCACATGTCCTCTGAAATTGGGCAAAGTATGCAAGGCAGTTGCCTCGGACACATAAGCCACACTTGAAATTTTAAAATTTATACAATAATTATAGTAATTTATGGTACAAGTGTGTTATATTATAAATAATCCATAAGAGAAAAGATGAGCTCTCAAAGCCGTCAGGCCAAGAGGGGTCTTTTCTCAGTTTTATCGAGTACATTATTTGTAATACCTACCACACATGTGGCATACAAAATTTTATCCAACAACTCAATAAATACCAAAAAAGCATCAATTTTGTATTGACAGTTATGAAAAGCCAAAGTGACAAATTAATTGAAAATGAGCTGAAGTATTTATAAGCCACGTGAGTGAGTTAAGAACTTGTAAGTCACTTGTGGGCTATTTATTATAACGGCGTTCAGAGTAACGTGCGTTATAATGTAAACAAGCTAAATAACCCACGGTGTCGAGGGCAACAGGTGTTATGATGTAAACTAGCTAGTAATAGCCCAGTTTACTTGTTTAAAACAAACTAGTAAAACACCATATTACTATTGGGTACTGGATAAAATTAGTTATTATTTGTGTATAAAATCAAATTATTAGATCTTACAAGACCCTTCTTGGTCATCGTATTTCCGTTTTCTTTGTACTTCTATAATGTAGTCAGGATCAACACATTTAATTCCTCATTTTAAATTCCCTCTTACTAATTCTGGTAATATACAAAACTTATAAAATATTATCAATTTTTCCAGCATGATTCCATTCCAAAATGCTTCGTCCCTTTCAATTTCCTCTATAAACAAAGGCTGATTTTCGTTTATAAAAACAACAAAATAACATAGCTCCTTTTTACAAATGTTTAGTTGCCCTTGTACCTGCAACATGAGAAATAGTATAGGTACAAGTTATGATACAAGATTGGTAAGTGTCTTATAACAGATCGAGAAAATGTTTGAAAAACGAAACCAGAAAGGTGAAATTTTATCTACTGTAAACACTTAGCGATGAATATCGTATAATATTCGTTTGCGCTACCATTCTATTTTTACTTGTTTTTAGGTTTGTTACCAAATCATTATTGGTTGCTACCAAAATAACAAACCTGTTATGAATTATAAGGTGTCTAAGAATTGTTATGAACCAAAAACCATAACGTACCGGTTTTTAGATATTTGTAACAGCCTACTTTGTTTCAGACAACTGACAGATTGTCACATTTATGAAATGTCAAAATTCAAAAGTTTTTAAATAATTTGATGCAAAGTTGATAAAATAGTGTATTATAATTACTTACTTGATAATAATAATTATGCCCCTTTTCTAATGACAGTTTGTTATTTCTAAACTGCAGGCAGAGATTAGGAATGGTTTTCTCTGCTTCCTCCAAGGATATGCCCAATTTTGATACTTTAAATAAACATTTTATTTCCACAATCACATTATCTCTAATTAACCCTACAAAAAATGGAAATATGGTAAAATAAGCTATTGTTTTGCAACGAACAAACTTTACCATGTGGTGATGTTCCTACAAAGGGATGCTCCGAGTCTATAAATAATCCACTCTGTTCAATAGCGATTCCCAGAACTTCCTCTAGTAATGAAATGGCTACTGCTTTGTTCATTTTGCCATATTCCATAGCTTCTGAATAAAAATTCTGTGGAGCTAAAATAGATTTTACTAGAGAATGGCACGAGGTGTAATTCGACGTTTAATAACTGCTCCAAAATTTGAAGCAGTTAAACGCTCAGATCGCTCTATTCTGTACTGCGGATTATCAAATTAACCCACGGTAGATTTTGCAATTTCATTGCTTCTTTCTGCTGTTACCTATAAAATATTAAATTTTTAGATTTATATTATAAATTGCTCTTTATTTCTAACCTCCAAATGTCTCAATTTTCTGTTACATTTATTTTTGAATTCTTGGGAACCCAATTCAGGCTCTAGAGTTAATGGGTCATAATGCGTATTCACCTTAGTTTTAATTGTTAATGGTTTGGCTCTTTTCTGGGATTTTGCTTTAAGTTGGAAAGACAGCTCTTATATACTTTGTTTGCGAAACCATAATCTTTTTAAAGTATTTGCCTGAACTTTTTAGGCGTGCTCTTTTCCAAGGATTAGTGTGCCAAAAACCCTGCAAACATACGCAACACTTACATATATCTTATTATTTACAATATAAACTTACCCTCATTATATCTTAAAGCAGCAGTATTGGTTCTATTTACTTTGGAAAGACGATCTCTGTATTAAATTTAATCGTTTTCCCATATTAAATAGAGCCAGTATACTCACAAAGACTTCAGCCCGGTTATTAATCTCATTGGCGATTAAAAGGGGCCCTTCTCTTATTACTAAACTTAATGCACCTACAATATAAAACTTATTAATATATAGCTCTTACATTTCCCTTTGATTATTTCCAGCGTACATAAATCAAACAAGTAGAGACACTCACTGTCGGTTCCTTTGATGTCAAAATACCGATTTGGATGACCTTGAACGGCTTTTGGGGGGTACTTTCCGATTGTAATAACATGTGGCGCCACTACTTTATCACGTATGATTGGTAGCAGAGCTAGTAATTGGCTCTGATTGGTAGAATTTTGTGCTGCCATCTGATAGTCAAGCTTAGAAATACCCCCCGAGTCACTGTCCCAGGCACTCTAGACAGGTTTCAACATTTGGCATGAGTGTCTCTACTTGTTTGATGTATGCACACTGTTATTTCCTTCATATTCATAATAATGCGTAATCACTATGGTTTCTGTCAGTTTAATAATGACAAACATTCAAACGTCAAAATTTTACCGAAAGGTGCTTCACCAACTGAATTTTATCTATTTATTCAGGAAATAATCACGCCGAACATCCCGCGTGCATGTAAACTAGCCTGAATAAATTTTGACGATTTTCTGTCAGAATGTTTTGCTCTGAAGAAATATATCTCGTAAATTTTCCACCTTAAAATCCCTCGTGCTACGCACTCGGCATTTTTGTTGAGCGGAAAATTTGCTTAACATATTTCTTAGCAAAACATTCTGACAGAAAACGTCAAAATTTAATCGGCTATTTTAATGCACTTGGGATATTACTGTTGAATAAATACCTTGAGTTAATCTAAACAGTTCAGAAGATCTGGCATTATTGTTGGAAAACACTCCGTAACCGCCCATATATAAAAGTGTAGGTTGGGGTAATTGTTGTGCGGAATTAGAAAATTGTTTTTTAATTTTGCTGACACTTGTCAAGTTTTCAGAAAAAGTTGTAATTTTGCCTAATAAAGTCATTTTCAATACTGATTTCTCCTATTCTCAACATTTGGCGACCGTGACAGGACAGTAGAAGAGAGGTTTATTGTCAATTTCCCAAAGAATATTTGATCCCATTGGATTTACTTGTCCAGTAACTTTGATTCCAAAATTAATTTTACAAAAAACTTGGAAATTGAAACTCGGCTGGGATAAGGAATTACCTGAAAATATCGTGAAAGATTTTGAGAATTGGTTGAAGCAAATTCCATGGTTAAGTTTTTGCGTAATACCCAGACAAATATGTGATTATCCCTTGAATGATACGGTGAATACTTTAGATGTATTCTGCTATTCAAGTAAGACAGCTTATGCCAACTGTATTTTTCTACGTTCAGAGAAGAACAGAGTCGTATCACTTCAGTTGATTCAAGCAAAAACAAGAATCGCCCCAATAAAACCAATCTCTATACCAAGATTAGAATTATTAGCCGTAGTAATAGGTGTCAGACTTTGTCAGTCAGTAAAAAAGGTTGAAATATTTTCTTCCATGAAAACCTATTATTGGTCAGATTCAATGGTAGTACTTTCATGGATCAAAACTAAAGATTGAACCACGTTTGTCGGTAATCGAGTCAGGGAAATATGTTCCATTAGTGATCCTGTTGATTGGTTCCATGTATCTGGAAATATGAATATTGCGGATTTGCTAGCTAGGGGATGTAGTGCTAAAACTCTTTCAGAAAATAAATGGTGGAGTGGTCCAGAATGGTTGAGAAAAAATACAGAATTTTGGTCACATCTGAAATTTCTTGCCCTGAGGAAGAATTATTGTCTGAAAAGAGAAAATCTATCATTTCATCGGTTGTACATGAAACAGCAAAATTCATCAAATATTTAAAGTACTTTTCCAAATATTCGAAGATTGTGAGGATGGTTACATGGATATTCAGATTTTGTTTCAGTGGGAAGAATAAGAAGGAAAGAAATTCGGGTAAACTGACATGTGAAGAAGTTGAAAGGAGTGAAATTTTAAGAATGATTCAACATGAAAGTCTTGGAAATATAGATGCAGATGTTGTGCAGAATTCACAAGTGCTGAAGGATGAAAATGGTATGCTGAGAGTAAAAACTAAGTTGCTTTTGAGTGAAGATACTGAAGATTTCAAATACCCAATTTTATTACCCAATCACCACGATATAGTTCACAGACTGATTTTTGAGCAACATTGTTTATCATGTCATGCTGGTCTCAAAACACTTCTCGCTATTTTGAGGGAAAAAATTCGGATTTTGAAAGCCAGAAGAACTGTGAAACAAGTCATTTCGAAATGCGTCGTTTGTAAAAGATTCAACCAAAAAGCAGTTGAAACGCCTTTTGCACCATTACCAAAAAATCGAATAAAAAATTGTGCCACGTTTGAGGTTACTGGTATGGATTATGCAGGTCCACTTTTCTTGAGAGGTGGCGAGAAGGCATGGATATTATTATTCACCTGTGCTCTGTGCTGTTTATAGAGCAGTACATTTTGAACTTGTGACATCACTCTCCACAGAGGCCTTTATTCGTGTTCTCAGAAGGTTCATTGCTAGGCAAGGCAGAGTCTCTACGATTTATTCTGATAACGGGACAAGTTTTGTGGGTGCTAATAATTTATTGAAGAGAATCGATTGGGAGGAGATTGTGAAATTCTCTTGAGTGAAAAGAATTCAATGGATTTTCAACGTTCCCACGACGGCATGGTGGGGAGGATGGTGGGAGCGATTGGTAAAAATTACAAAAGAGCTCCTCAGGAGAAATTTGGAAAAGGCTAGCGTCACATATGAAGAATTGATGACAATATTGTGTGATTGTGAAATAATAATCAATTTCAGGCCCTTGGCGTATATCTCAAATAATGATGAATTGATCCCTCTCAGTCCTTTGCAGTTTCTGGGGAGTATACCAAGTAATGAAGTCCCAGACCTTGATACTATAGATAGACAATACTTACTGGGACGACAAAAATATCTGCAAACTGTAAGGGACAATTTGAGAGGGAGATTCAAGAAGGAGTACTTAGCAGAACTGGTTCATTATAGTCACAGGAAGGTGGCCAGAATTCTACCAGGAGACATTGTATTACTGGAAGTGGATAACAAGAACCGCGCGAATTGGCCTTTAGCAAGAGTCCTCCAAATTTATCCTGGGAAAAATGATGTAGCGAGAGTAGCTAAAGTTAAATTTTCGGGAGGTGAACTACTTCAATCTTTTCAACGGTTGTTCCCCTTAGAAATTTCTGCTCCGGATGACGAAGAAATACTAAGTCTTGAAGAAAAAGTCGTTCCTCAGAAGAAACAACTCGATTCTGAGGAAGAAATTGACCACAAACCAAATTCCGATGCACAACCCAACTGTAGTAAATTAGAGAAGCAAACTGTCACTACAAGATATGGACGTGTAGTGAAAGTGCCCAAACATTTCGATGAGTAACGTTTTTTTATCTATTTCCAATTCCGTGAATTGAAAAGGTGGGAGTATGTTGGAAAACACTCCGTAACCGCCCATATATAAAAGTGTAGGTTGGGGTAATTGTTGTGCGGAATTAAGAAATTGTTTTTTAATTTTGCTGACACTTGTCAAGTTTTCATAAAAAGTTGTCATTTTTCCTAATAATGTCATTTTCAATACTGATTTCTCCTATTCTCAACAATTATTTAATCGGCTGTCAGCTGTGCTACCACGCGTTGCACATTAATAATCAGCACATTTAACATGGTGCTGAAAAACATGATACGGGCCATTTTCGAACTCCCTTTGAAGTGTGGTAATGTCTCCACTCGCATTATCATATATGGCTTTTTGTGCAATCTTTTGTAGCCCTATTATTGTTTTATATGCTAACAATTTCCTTGCAACAAGAGATAAATTTCTCTTGCAATTTTTTTTTACTATAGAGTCGTTTACCATAATTTTTTATAATTCTATGGTTGGTACATTCAACTTTAATAACCTAAAAAATATAAGCTGTAGAAATATTATGAAGATGGAAACAGGTCAATTACTTCTTTTCCATAGGGAACCTTTTGTTCTATATGTACATAAACACTGAAGTCACCATCTGAAACAATAAAGAAGCCGACCTGCGATTGATTACTAATAATAATCAATGGTAGTAAAAATCTCAGACCAACCCCTTTACCGTTTATACATCACGGCAGCTCTAAAAACTCTTTACTTACCGCAATGGCCCTAGCTAACTCAAGTTTCGGCGGCCTTGGGTCGTAGATTCTAATCATCAGCTGTACTTCTGCAAGTTCCTTTAATAAAAAACACAGGGCGCCAGAAATCTACAGATTTCAAGTAAAGAATAGAGTGATAGCAAACAACTAAAGTGTATTTAATAATCAATTAATAGTTGTCTTGCAACATCAGTAATAAATCTTTAAATTGATTTTAATAGAATCAATATGTATAATACCGTACTGTAATTATGCTTAAAAATGCAGCATGCACGACAGAAAAAAAGTGAACCCCTTTTGACTTCTCAGATTAAATTTGAAACACAATTCAATCGTGGGGTAAGCTTACCACAGTCATATATTTTAACCGCTAACTCGGTTTCTAATTGCAAACGGCGTGTAGGCACCTTTTACAGAAATTGCTTAATAAACATTAAAATAAAAGTTCTATAATAGAATACATTTTAAATACTGCAACCATTGACAATGAAATTTATAATATTTATTATTTGTGACGAAGAGCCGTTGTAATCAGCCGAACCAAAATCACTTCTGTGGCCGGTGTGAGCGATAAACGTTGAAATAAGAACTAACCTGGATTATAAAAAGTCTGTCACATGCAGAAGATAAACTGGTCCAGAATGCTGTCGGAACTACCCCCCCCCCAGGGTTGTCTTCGTGTCCCGTGTTTAAGCAGCAATTAATTCCAGGTGGGAATGATTGAGGTTGAACTCATTTGACTGAATCGATATCGGAGCGGCTGGTTTTCAGAATGAATTGATGGATTCAAACTGTCATTTAAAAGCGCCCAGATTGAAGTTGTGGGTTCAAAATGTCAATTAAGAGCTAAGAAAAGGGAAAATTACTATTTGAAAACCAAACAAGGCAGTGAAATCCTACCTGATTTCAGTTACTAGCTCTCAAACGAAGTTAAATAACTACGGTGCAAATAGCACGCAAAAATGCCTTCTTGAAAGCAAGTTGCTTCAACGGAATGCAGAAATTGAATGACCGCTACACGAAGAAACAGCTGCCAGCTGAAGCGGAGCGATAACAAGTGAATTTCGGGAAAACCAAAATCGGTATTCTTGCGCGGAACAAGATTTGATATTATTTGAAATACAGCGAATTATAACTCAAGTGAAAATATACAGGCTGGCCTGAAATAGATGGTTAATTGGCGAAACAAATAGACGAAGCTAAAGATTTGTTTCACTCCCTACGGCCAAGAGAAATACCTGAGGTATAATTATGATAAAGCAATTAAAAAAAAGTCATCGTCAGTCAAGAGATGGCGAAAGGAAGACAATTGGAGAATAAAAGAGTAAAGTAAAGAAAAGAAGAAGATATAGAAAGTTTCTACGGAGGGAATAGTCGTGAGCAAGATGCTAGACCGATCCGTCGCGCTAGATGAAAAAGGCGCGTCGGTGGATAAGTTAGACGCTTAGCTCCGTACCATAGCCAACGGGAAACGAACTAACCAGAAGATTACCTTAAACGTTTACTGGCAGAACACACACGCATTGGACCTAGTCAGCGTACTGAAAGTTGCTGAGATTTAGCCAACGGCTGAGGCAGCAGCCGGAAATTCCAACGGAACTAAAAAATGGGATTTGGAATAGGCAAATAAGGTAGAAAAGAAAAGAAATCGGAAAAAGGGATACCTGGGTATTAAAAGAATATAGTAAAAGAAGATAGTGTAACGAAGAAGGATTTGGAAGGGATAAGTCCGATGTCAGTCAGTCAACGCAAGGCTGTTTGAAAGGAAGCTATTGTAATGAAATTGAAAATAAGCAAAAGGTGAGGACGCTGTTGATCACAGACACTCAGCGCGGGCCCCCGTAGTGATCACCGCCAATGTACGCGACTGTGAAGAAGAGCGCCAAAGCAGAAAACCCTAAACCCTGCTGGTCGAGGAAAAGTGAACAGTGCAGGAACGACTGCACACTGAAACACTGTGTGAACTAACACACAGCGAAACACCGGAGGTAAGTCGCAAAAACTTACTCCTGTATGAAACATCGCAGAATTGGAAGTACGACGAAAGGTTCGGGTGAAAACCCAGGACAAAAGCCCCAAAAACCATACCCGCCCCGAATTTGGGTAGAGACCCCAGAAGCCGGAGGGAACGACCGCACCACCACCAAACCTAACTCGGGCACTCAGCCAGTCGTCGCAGCTAGATGGAAAAAGCGCGCCGGTGACAGACTGAATGTAATTTCCTCACCGAGTCAGATGGCAATACAATCGCTCGCCCCGACCCCCAGAAATCTCCACAAGACCGAAAGAGACCCGCCCCCCAAAAACCATTAAAAAACCCAAGCATGTACGCATGCATACTACAAATCTTAAAGGCCACTAAAAAACCTAGTAATGTCGACCTGACGCTTTGGAAATATCTCGTGAAGCGAGATGGGGAAAGGAAATAAAAAAATATTTGATGGAAAGGTTTCCCAAAAAGAGACCGACCCTGCATGCCAACCAACCACCCTAAGTAAATCGTGCAGGTCTAGAAACTCCTTAAGGCTAATTCCATCGTCAGAAAGACACACTTCGAAAATGTAAAGAAGACTCACGCAGTCATCACGAAAGCAAATCACCTAAACACTTGTTTCACTATCAACAATAAACTCAAAAAGAGCTCGACAAAAGGTCCAATCACTATCTATAAGGAAGCGAGGAAATCCGTCACTCATAAGGGTTTCACCTAAAATGATCAAATAATAGGGAAAAGTACCATCAAATCGGTAAATAGGGAATCGCTCAAGGTGCTTAACTAGCACTCAAAAGCAAAAAAATATACGGCTTAAAGAAGCACGCAATAGACAATAATCATAACAATAGAAATTGGTTATTAAGTCGAAAAGGGTGAGAATAATGTTGATAGTATAATACTATTTGTAGGGTGAATAGGCGAGATAAGCTAAACATGCACATACATAATCATACATACGATCATACACACAATCATGCGCACCAAAATTTACTCCTCCACTTGTCCTTCTCCAAAGTAAGGTTTTAAATCTTTAATATGCCAAACTCCAACGTTCTTATTGTCGGGGACGGTCACCAACTGATAAGTAAGAGGACCGGTAACTTTTAGTACTCTGCATTTGACATATTTAGGAGCCAATTTCTGATTGAAGGATTTAGACGCAGCTGATAAGACGTACTTCCTTTTCCAAACCAAATCGTTGACATTAAATTTTAATGGACGTTTACGCAAATTGTAGTGCTTGGAATTGCGTTGGTAGGAATTATTGAGGCGTTTAACAACGTCTTGATAAAGTTCAGAAAGCTGGTTAACGTCTGAAGCCAGGTCTTCAAGAGTTTCTAAAGACAACTCTTCCTCTTGGAAGTTCTTAAGACGACCGTAACAAGTCCCAGAAACTGGTACAGTCCTCCAAAATTTAAGAAAGAAGGGGTGTAACCCGTCACCTCATGAACGGCGTTACGCAAAGCGTGTGCAACTTGATAAAGATGTTCGTCCCACGAACGATGATTATCCGAAACATAAGAGCGAAGAGCAGTACCGATAAATCGGTTAACTCTATCGAAAAAATTAACTTGAGGATGGTAAGAAGCATTATACCAAACTTGTTGAACTTGGTATTGTTTCATCAAGGCCTTAAATTGGGAACTTATAAATTGTGGTCCGTTATCAACCATACATATTTGAGGGACACCAAAAATGAGGAATACTTCGTTCTCCAAAAAATTTGCTACTGCTTTAGCAGTGGCAGCGCGAACAGCTTTAACTAGGGTAAACTTGGTTAGCCAATCACATACAACTATGATAGAAGTGTTACCAGTTTTCGTGCGAGGTAAAGGACCCATTATGTCAATTGACAAACATTGAAAAGGGTATAAAATCTTCTTATTTTGGCCCATTAAACCAGGTCTAGTAAGTTGACTAACTTTACTCGCAGCACAAGTTTCACGCACGCATTTTTGGCCAGTAATATTGTTCGGAAATCTTACAAAAGGTTTTATAACCACCCAAGTGAGCAGTTGTGGGACTGTCATGAAAGAGTTTGTAAATTTCAGTTTGTCGAGAACGGGGTATAACCTGTTTCCATTCCACTAAGTTGCTAACGATGGCATGACGGTTGGGAACATACTTAAAAAGTCGGTGATTTTCAGTTCGCCAAGTAGGAAATTGATTAGGACTTTGGCTAACACGTTCAAGCATTTCTAAGTACCAAGAGTCTAAGTCACTATCAACAAGTTCTAGAGCGGAAACCTGAATAGGAGCTCGCGAGAAAGCATCGGGAACTACATTATGTTTGCCCTGTCGGTGTCGAATTGTAAAATCGTATTGCGAAAGACGAACACTACAACGGGCTAAGCGGCCCTTGGGATCTTTCATGTTGGTAAGCCACAATAGAGAATAATGATCAGTTAACACAGTGAAATGTGTGCCTTCGATATACGGTCTAAATTTCTCAATGCCAAAGATGACAGCTAAACACTCTCTCTCCGTGACAGAATAATTGCGTTCGGCCTTTTTAAGGGTACGTGAAGCATAAGCGATAACCTTTTCCTCATCGTCAATATTCTGTGTAAGAACACAACCGAGGCCAAAATTGGAGGCGTCACACTGTAAGGTGAAGGGAACTTAGAAATTTGGACTACTCAAAACAGGAGCGGAGGTCAAACAAGATTTAATTTGATTAAAGGACTTAAGAGCATCATTAGTCCAATGCACACGCTGCTTTTTAATACGACCTTTAATTAGGTCCGAAATAGGAGCAGTTATAGTGGCAAAATTTGGGACGAAGCGACGATACCAAGAAGCTAAGCCAATAAAGCGTTTGACTTCGGTCACCGTATTTGGTTGAGGGTATTTGGTGAATTTTGTCAGGGGCAGTGCGTAAACCATTTTTATCGACGACAAAGCCAAGGTACGTAAGACTAGGACGGCAAAATGGACATTTGTCGATATTGACAGTTAAGTTGGCGTTTTTAAGACTAGTGTAAACTTGCTCTAAGGTGTCCAAGTGTTCTTTAAAGGTTCCAGACACAATAACAATGTGGTCTAAATACACGAAGATATTTTCACCCAGTAGCGGACCAAAAATACTATCCATAAGACGTTGTTGACTGGCAGCTGCGTTCGCGAGACCAAACGGGACGACAGTAAACTCGAACAATCCACGTCGAGGAACTGTAAAAGCTGTTTTATCACACGAGTCAGGATGTAGAGGAATTTGGTGAAAGGCTTGTTTAAGATCGATGGACGTAAGATAACGCGCATCGAGCAATTTATCAAGAATGCTGTTCAAATAAGGTAAAGGATAAGCATCCTTCTTGGTAATCGAATTTAACTTTCGACCATCGAAACAAAGTCGATAAGAACCATCTTTCTTTCTTACTAAAGCCATTGGAGAGCTCCAAGGAGATTTCGAGGGACGGATAATACCCATCTCTAATAAGCGATCAAGTTCGTGGTCAGCATGAACTTGCATAGCAGGAGACAAAGGGTAATATCTCTGCTTAATAGTTGCGTCACCCGTGTCGATAGTATGTACGACTAAATTAGTTAATCCTAAAGTAGAAACAGAAATCTCAGCAAACTTTCCAACAACTTGGTCTAAAAGAAGCTTTTGCTGTACTGACAAATCAACTACGCCACAAATAGTCTGCATCGAAAAAGTTTCAGCCACATCGAAGCGCCCAGCGACAAAATCAGTCTTTGCTCCAAAAGCGTAGCAAAAATCAACACCTAAAATCAGTGTGGACGGAATTGAGTCACAAATAACCGCATCGATAGACTTAGTAATACCATCAATGGTAATGGGTAAGGCAACAGTACCTAATAGTATATTACATTACAAGGCATGAAAGTGATACTTTGCAGATGAGGAGGCTTGTTGAAGAATACGAGGACGCGAAGCGTCCGAGTACTTCTTCAAAGCCTCCGAGTCAAGCATAGACACTTTCATGCTGTGTAATGTATTACATTTTTTCTGAAATCCCTCTTTGTAACACCTAGCGCGCGCAGGTTTCGACAGCACGGATCTACACCGCTCCACGGTTCCAGCCGTCGCCAAGAGAGGGCTCGCTAGTCATGTTACAACGGCGCTCGCTTAAAGTCTCGTGCGCAAACCACTCGGGATGCTTACGCCTTACAGTGACAGCGTCTTAACAAAAATCAACACTGTCAGAGATATTTAATATTTGTATGTGCCTAGGCTTTACCACCGAACCTTATGCAAATAAAGAGCCCCGGAGGAAGCTGGAGAATTTTAGTTTTTCTCTGACATATTTAAAAATAAAATCCTATTGCATCAAGGTGCATGGTGAAGGTGACCGGTCACCTAGGTAACGCAAAGTAAAAATGCCTAGTTTTGCAAAAATCTCAAAAGTGACTAGTCTTGCAAAGTGACACTTTCAAGATCAAACTGAGGCTTGACATGGCCCGCTTTCTTGACGATTTCAGGAAAAATATTTTGTAGCTGACCGTCAGCAGTAGTCAAGGTAAGTGGAGACTTATTATTACACAATTTAAGATCATATCTCTGAAGTAAATATAGACCGTTGCGCCCAATTAAAGTTTGATTGGCCCCCGTATCGCAGAGAGCGCGAATAGGTTCGCCATGAATATAAATAGTTAAATAAGGACGGTTGTCAGAAAGTTGTTTAGTAAAGGTAGCTGAAGTATTACAAGTCATACGGCAAAATTCGTTCAAAATCCGCAACCAAGATTCCCAAGATAAAGTATCAGCCTTAGTATAACAGGGATAAGGAATAGATCGGCTGGAACATCTACCCTTTACTTTGCGTTTTTTAGATGGCATCTAGGACAGGTAGCAAAATAACTATTCGCGTGCCCGCAAATGTAACAGAAAATTGCCTTATCTGCTGAACAAGTATGAAAAGTATGGCCTAATTTACGGCAGTTCCAACAAGTAGTCGTACCTTTCGCACGGTTAGGTTTAAGACCAAGATGTCTAGTAGTCATTTGAGCAGTCTGTGTCACAAGTTTTTTTGTAGTAGGCTGGTAAGCCAAGTCAGGTTCCAGTTGCAAGGATGAAGCAGCAGTAGGATTGCGATACTTTAGTGTTTTGTAACTTAACATCTTCCAGCTTTTTACACAGAAATACAAGGTGTTCAATATCGTGGACTACTGTTAAAGATAACTGAGTAGCGTAAAAGGGTTGCAAGTTTTTCATGATATGCTTAAGTTGAATTGATTCAGATGGTTTAATAATATAATAATAATAATAAGTGGTCTTTATTGCATTCAGAAAATTACAAAAGAAAAAGCAAATAAAATTAACAGTATATGCAAATGGCGCAGTTCAGATGCCATTTCGTAGTAATGGCTCTGTTCTTCCACTTAACCGTAATTGATATAATTAGCAAAAAAAATATATGTATCTATTAATAACGTTAATGTGCCCTATGTTTATTATAAAACAATTACATAAAAAAATGCAGTAACACGAGAAATGTACTAGTAAAATAAAGAAAAATAAAAAGAAGAAAATGAACGAAAATAGTAAATAGTACATAGTACATAGTACATAGTAGATCAATAAACACACCTCCAGGAATTAGAATTTGATTACTGTTTTACTGATTTTCAAGTAGATAATCATGATAAAGACGTTTGAATTTAAGAACACTAAGGGCCGGTTGCAGAAAGCAATGTTAAGTCTGGTGTTAGCTAACATCGCGTCAAAGTGAACAAAAACGAATCAAATCTCAAATGCTTATGGTAACTAATACATTAGTAAACAAAATTTGATGCGATTTTGTTCACTTTGACGCGATGTTAGCTAACACCAGACTTAACATTGCTTTCTGCAACCGGCCCTATGTGTCTGTGAAAATAAAGAAAGGGACTTATAGATTTTGACAATGTTATATGAAAAATAGCGTTCGTATACACTTGATTTGTGAGCAGGCAAAGTTAAAAGCCCGTTACTCCTTATATTAATATTGTGAACGTCAGTTCTGTATCGTAGTTTATTGTAGAGATAATCAGGATTTTTTGAAGTTATCAGCCTATAGGATAAGCAGGCAAAATGCAGTGACCTACGATTTTTCATGTTCAACCATTTAATTAGAGAGAGTTTGTCGGATACATGATCGAACTTTCTTAAGCCAAAAATAAATCGTAAACATGAGGTTTGCACTCTTTGCACTCGTTTGACATCAATACTGTCTAAACAAGGACCATATATTGTATCAGCGTAAGTAAAATGTGACAGAACCAAAGCATCAGATAAACAGATTTTAGCGGTTAGAGACAAGGAATGCCTACAGAGATATAGGTTTTTTAGATTCATATAGGCTTTTTGAATGCATTTATTTATGTGCTCTTTGAATCTAAAGTTATGTTCGATAATTAGGCCCAAATTTTTACACGAGTTTTTAATAGATAGCTGAGTATTTTCTATGCAGATATTTACCAAAGGCAAGGCTCGCTCTCGTATGGAAGATTTACCAAAAAGCATAACATTTGACTTTTGCGAGTTAATGATAAGACAGTGTTTTATCGAGATATCTATCAGATTATATAAGTCACTGTTGATTGTTTGGATAGCAGTATGTATGTTAGAGATGTCAAAGGAAAGATAGAGCTGCGTATCATCAGCATAAAAATGACAGCGACATGATTTAACAGAGGTTATAAAATCCGATGTATAAATGATATACAAAAGGGGTCCCCAGGGCCGGTCCTAGCGGAGGGCAAACGCGTGCCCCGCACGCGGGCGGCCAACGATCGGGGCGGCCGAATCGAAACCGATACCTCTAGTTAACTTTCTCTGTCAGATAAATAAAAGAATATCTATTACTTGTGAGGTAATTTTCTGGTTTGTAAGCATTTATCATAGTTTACTAAGTTTTCCGATCTAAATTCCGAATTTGTAGTAATTTTTCAGTAAGATCACCTTCCTTCGTAAGTTCATTATTAAACAGCCTTCGTTGCCAGTAATTCAATATCGAAAGAATGCACTTCCGTTCCAAATTCAGTCATTCGTTGCGTGGGTTATTTCCTGATAAGCAAGTTGCGACAGTTTGCACGTTTGGGCATATTTCTTAGAAATCCAGAACATTCTCGAACGATCTGTAATCAGGGGATTTTTCAGGACGTAATTTATCGTTGATCGAAGCCGCGTTCTTAGCGGCAAATTAGATTCATTAGTTATTAGTTATTAGGTCATTACGTATCCAGCTACCGAACAAGCATATCAAAATATTACAATTACTAGATACAAAAATAAATATTTATGTTGTTAAGGGTTCTTTTTAAATTTTATATTTTAATAAAACACTGTGAACAGTGAAAATTAATAAAACTGAGTGTTATTTCAACCAAAAAATTAACATTAACCTATAAACAACATACATGTAAGTAATTAAGCTTATTAAAATCAACGTAGTTTACTTAGTTATACTTTTCTATTATTAGAAGACGATGTCAGATAGAAAAACAAAGTGAAAATCTGGAGCTTTTTACAAAAAGAGGGAAAAACAAGCGGAGGAACAGAAGCTCCTGCAAGGTTCTCAAGAAAATTTCTTCAAGTTGGAACTGAAAACCCGGCTACCGAAGATGCAAACGTTGATAAACAAATGGTAATCGACGCTGACAATACTGACGTTGACGTAGAAGCACTATTATCACGCGAGAATGAGAAGGGCGTTTAAGATGAATACGAAATTCTTAGGAATAACGAAGGTGGTTCCTCCATATCTATGTTATTGAACTTTAACAATGATCCAGATGGTTATACGGAAGACCCGAAATCACGCATGGACGTTGCTAAAGAAGTGGATACTGACGATGAGATAGATACAGAAGAATCACGCGAGAAGGAGGAGGAATTAGATTCCTCTATATTGACAGACTTAAATGATTCACGTACTTGGCCTGAAATTATACCGAAAAAATTAATGGAAACATTAATAGATTCATGTAGATAATAACTTTAAATTTCCCGTAGATGAAGAAGCTGGTAGGAAGTTTAATGTTCTTTATTTTAACAAAATTATGGAAAACGGAGAACAAATTAAAAGAAATTGGCTTGTTCTGAAAAATTAAATCGCGTTTTTTGTATTCCATGTAAATTATTTAGTAGAGAAACCATAAAAATAATTAACACTGGCTATTCCGATTGGCGTCATTGTTCTGATTATTTCAATAAACACGAATCTAGTTTTCAACATATTCAATGTGTAAAGAAGTGGTGTAAATTAAAATTACGACTAGATATAAAATGCACAATTGATAAGGAACAACTAAATTTATTAGAAATTGAAAAGAAGCGCTGGAGAGCTATAACTAAAAGAATGATTGCAATTGTGCAATATTTAGCTGGTCAGTGTCTGGCTTTTAGAGGGACAAGTTCGGATCTATATCAACAGAACAATGGTAATTTTTAAAAAAATGTTTAGATGATTGCTAAATTTGATTCTGTTATGTTAGATCATTTGAATTATGTTAAAAAGTCAAAAGAACTTAAAACTAAATGCCACATTACTTAGGAAAACATTTTCAAAATGAAATTATACATTTATTGGCTGCAGGTGTTAAAAAAGAAATAATGCAGGTTGTAAAATCTTCTAAATATTTTTCAATTATACTCGACTGTTGTACACCAGACGTAAGTCATACAGAACAAATTACATTTGTTGTGAGGTGCGTAAATATAAATATTTCAGATAAAAATGTCGAAATACGCGATTTTTTTTTGGGTTCTGATCCTATCACGAACACAACTGGTGAAGGATTGTATAACTTCTTATTAGAAAAATTGATTGAGTACGAGTTAGATTTGCAAAATATTAGGGGGCAAGGTTACGACAATGGGTCTAATATGCGAGGTAAAAATATTGGACTTCAAAAACGCATCATAGATATCAATCCAAGAGCACTCTTTGTCCCTTGTAATGCTCATACTTTGAATTTGGTCGTAAGCGATGCTGCAAATATTAGCGGGGAAATATTTGATTTTTTTGGAATAGTTCAGGAAGTATATAACTTTTTTTCTGCTTCCCCATACAGATGGAATATCTTGGAAAGCCACATTTCAAATTTAACTCTCTAAGATCTTAGCGACACAAGATGGGAGAGTAGAATACAAGCTATAAGACCATTACGCCTCAACCTGAAAAACATCATTGATAGTTTAACAGAATTAATGAATGATCCTACCCGAGACTTGAAAACAAAAAATATGGCCCATTCCCTTGCATAAAAGATATCTACTTTCAAATTTATTTGTTCCATAATTATTTGGCATAATTTACTTTCAAAGGTAGATATTGTTAGTAAAATGCTTCAAAACCCAAAATTGAACTTAGCCGAATGTGTCTACGCGTTAAAAAATTTCCAAAATAGCACTAGTCAACAAAGAAGCGATGAATGTTTCAATATATTTATCAGTGATGCCATTAAAGAAGCTGAGAAAATTCAAATAGAGGCAGAATTTCCTACAATTCGCACAGTAAAAAGACCACGTCAATTTTTATATGAAAGTAATGATAATTCGATTGCAGATCCTAAACAATGTTTCAAAATAAATTTCTATTTTACGATTTTAGATCACATGAATAATTCTCTTGAGGAAAGGTTTGAATTAGTAAAAGAGTGTGAATCTCTGTTTAACTTTTTATACAGTTTTAAAGAAATGGATAATGAATCCCTAATGAAATCATGTATTGATCTAGACATAAAGCTTCAGTTAAATAAAAAGTGATTTAAATGGCATCCAACCATATAATGAAATATTGTCGTAAAGGAAATTTTTCCTGATGTTTTGAGTAATCCCCTTCAAATTTTACGAAAAATTGTAGATGTGGATTTGATGTCTTGTTTTCCAAATTTTACCATTGCCTTGAGGATTTTTTTGACACTGCCAGTTTCCGTAGCGACTGCTGAGAGAAGTTTCTCAAAACTCAAAATAATTAAAAATTATCTACGATCTACGATGGCTCAATCAAGACTAAATAGCCTTGCAATTATTTCTATTGAGCATGAAATATCAGAGAAAATATATTTTTCAAAAACGATAGATGAATTTGCATCTCTAAAAGCCAGAAGAGTAGTACTGAAGTAATTTTGTTTTGTTCTACTGAGTTATTTTAGATTAATATTTAGAATATAAGATGAATCTACTATCTATTTCGTTAATATTGTTCGAATTTAAATATATTTTTGTACTCGTTTGAAATCTTTTGTAATCTAAATAATTAGGTATTATAATAAAACACTTACATTTTAAAAGTAGATTATTTATTTATTCCGAGGTTTATTCTATCATGAAACTATATATTTATAGAAATATACGTCTTGTATTAACATTATTATTTTTATAGCTTTCTTTTATATTATTAAAACCCATTTTTTAAGATATGTTTTATCGGACTTTTTCCACTGTCTAGGGTGTATATCACACTACGTTTAAGGTGTCAAACAACATTTTACGAAAAAAACGTACAACCACCCCCCCCCCGCGACATTGTCACTCTAAATTCCTTGCAGACGAGGCGGCAAAATCTAGGTTTGCACACGGGCGGCCGCATACCTAGGACCGGCCCTGGGGGTCCCAGTATGGAGCCTTGCGGAACACCCGCTGTCACAGCTCTTAGATTAGAGATTTTATCATGAAGTTTAACTTGCTGATATCTACCCTTGAGAAAGCTACCCAATAAATCAACGGCGTCCTTATTAAAACCGAAATAGTGTAGTTTAGCTAAAAGCAAATCATGATCAATCATGTCAAAGGCTTTGGAATAATCTAAAAGTGTTAAAATTGTTAGCATACTATTGTCAGTGGCTGTGAGAATAGCATCAGTAATACATGTAAGAGCAGTGAGGCAACTGTACCCTGGTGTGAAACCAGATTGAGTAGAAGGTAAAATGTTATGTGTGTGTAGGTACTGGCGGATTTGTTTTGTCATAATTTTCTCCAATAATTTTGAAAGAGCTGGCAGAAAACTGATAGAACGTAGATCCTTACAACTAGAAGGTGAATTAACCTTGGGGAGAGGTAAAACTTCCGCTATTTTCCACGCACTAGGAAAGTACCCATTTAATGAACAGGAATTAATAATGTGAAGCAAATAGGGAATCAGAAAAGGACAACATAGTTTTATCATGGCTATACCTATATTGTCTACCCCAACAGAGTTCGACTTTATTGTGGTTAAAACATTCACTACATCATTTTCGGAAGCAAGAGTAAAGCTGAACGTATTAGTTAGATTTGCTACCAAGTTAGAATTGTAATAATTGAGAAGTGTATCATCTGGCACTGCTTTATTTTTGGTAACTGCATCTAAAAATAGTCATTAATATTGTCAACACTACCAATATGTTCAGGAATATCAGAATTTTTAGATTTATAGATTCAAAGTAAGCACGTTTTTCCCGTCTAACAGCATTAGTTGTGAAGTTTCTTAAGTCTTTATAATAATTCCAATGCGCTTGAACTTTCGTTTTTTTGAACTTGGATAATGCTTTATCACGCAGATTCATCATAAATTTAATATTTTCTGTTAACCACGGTGCCTTAGGTTTAGTAAATCTGGCGGTTCTAACAGGAGCACATAAATCAAATAAAAAAATAATATTATTATTAAAAAACTTCACTTTATGGTCAATATCTGATAACCGGTAGATCTGATACCATGGTAGTGCAACTAAATTTGGAAGAAAGCGATTGTAATCAAAATTTTTAAAATCTCAATACGTTTTTAAGAACTGTTGATTAGCAGTTGGTTTGAAGTTCAAATGACAATAAATCAATGAATGATCAGAAACGTCATGCATACTTACCACACCACTTTGAGTTACCAAATCTCTGTTAGAAGTGATTATTAAATCAATAAGAGTGGATGAAAATCTGGTTACCCTTGTAGGCTCGATAATAATTTGCTTCAGACCAAATGTTTTCAACGCATTTATAAATCTTAAAGTCGTGTTATTATTTAAATTTAAAAGATCAATGTTGAAATCTCCGATACAGAAAAATCATTCACGTTAGGAGCAATATTAGAGATAGAATCTTCAAAATTATTTAAAAATTCATAAAAGTCTTTTCTTCCTGCACGGTAGACTACCCCAAAAGCAATTTGTTTGTTTCCAATTTTAATAGATAACCACAGTTGTTCCAAATCAGTGTTGTTCATATTAATTATAAAGTAAGAGATTTTGTTTTTAATATAGAACGCAACGCCGCCGCCATGAGTTTGGCGATCTTTTCTTATAAAATTATAACCTTTGATATTAAAAATGTGTTCGGAATCATTCGTAGTTAGCCACGTTTCCGATAATGCAACGATGTCGTAATCACATCCCAGGATATGTTCTTTAAATTCATGAAAACCTGTGTTTATTGATCTAATATTTAAGTGAGCAATTTTAAAACTCATATAATTATATTTTCTTAAAAACCTAAATAACTTAGCAAATAACTTTGATTAAATTAAATGACAAATGACAAAAATAAATCAAATACCCAAAATCTACAAATGGTTGTGACAATACGCGTAATCGCCTCCACATTTTAATTACCCATTTTATTGCACATATTATCTAGTTCTCGCATGGTATTTATGTAGAATTTCTTATTGTCTTTATTTATTACTATTGTCCCATCGCGAGTCCATACGTTTGTGAGAGTGAATCGTTCCGTCGCGTTGTTAAATAAATTAACCCGGGCCTTCGTCAAATCTTCCCGGATCATTATTTTGCTGCCTTTTAATTTCCTTTTTGCGGCAAATACTGACGACCGATACCGATGGCTCACAAATTTCACAATGATTGGCCTTGGAGATCCGATTTCTTAACTGGCCCGACCCTGTGACACCGGTCTATGTTATCTGGAGTGATAGAAACATCCAGTTGATCGTTGCACATTTGCAGGATGGCTTCTTCCACATCTTTGTTATTTTCGCCAGGTTTTTCTTTGATTCCGAAAATCCTTAAGCTGTTCCGTCTAGTGCAGGGGTCGGCAACCTGCGGCTCGCGAGCCGCATGCGGCTCTTTCGATGTAAAGTTGCGGCTCTCCAGTTAATAATAAGAAGTCAAATTTGGAAGGACACTTCACTACAAAACATACCCAGTTCGCTGGTAAATATCCAACCGGTGACGCACGAAAAAAGGCTGTTGAAGAGCTTAAAAAACAGCAGTCAAGTTCCATGTTAAGTAACTGGGTGCAATCTTCAAATAATGTAAATCTGGCAAGATTTGCAGTACCTATCACTAGAAATTACAAAAAGAGGGAAACCATTCACAGATGGTGAGTACGTCAAATATTGTTTTATATGTGCATCTGAAGAACTGTTTCGTGATTTCAAGAACAAAGCAGAAATCATGAAAAAAATCAAAGATTTGCCATTATCTGCTAAAACGGTACAAGATAGAGCTGCTAAAATGTCTTCAAATGTAACACATATGCAAGTGGAAGACATTCAACTGGCTTCTGCTTTATCACTTGCTATAGATGAGTCTTGCGGCATAAAAGACACGGTACAAGTTGTCCTTTTCGTCAGGTATTTGTCGTCCCAAGGTCCGAAAGAAGAACTGCTAGGATTACTACCGCTCTCAGGGCAATGGAAGACAATGGAATCGATTTAAATAAAATCGTTTCCATAGCAACTGATGGAGCCAGAAGTATAACAGGAATACATAGAGGGGTAACATCGATTCTTCAGAAAAAAATAAACCATGAAATGCTAACGTTTCACTGCATAATTTATCAAGAGGCGCTTTGTGCCCAAACATTTCCGGCCGAAATAGTTGAGGTCATGAACTTGGCAATTAAGATTATGAACAGCATCTTGGCAAAAGCATTCTACCATCGCCAGTTTCAAGAATTCCTTGCAGCAATAGAGAACCAGTATTCTCACCAACTTCTGAACAATAAAGTGCGATGGCTTTGCAGAGGTAATGTTTTGCTTTGTGCTTGAGTGAAATATAAACATTCTTCAATGAAAAAGGCATTGACCATCCCGAATCGAAAGAAGACAAATGACTGCAAAAATTCAACTACATGGTAGATATCACAATGAAAGTAAATGAGCTAAATCTAAAACTGCAAGAAAAGGGAAACCCAGCCTATGCTTTGCTGGAAGAAGTGGTTTGTTTCGAAAAAAAATTCTTCTCTTTGTTGAAGACACGGAGAGCAGTAAATTAGTTCATTTTAAAAATCTGAAGCAATATCGCGATGAAACCAATGCAACTATTCACACTCAGCATAGCTATAAAAAAAATGAAGGATGGATTCGCTGAGAGATTCGAGTAATTCAAAACAAACAAACGTACTCTCGCGTTCATAGTAAATCCTCTCAACATAAATACAAATGAGATCAACATTGAGCTATTTGGAATTGATGCTGGATCGCTTCAAATGCAATTGCTGGATTTGAAAAGCAAAGATTTGTGGAGTGGCAAGTTCATAGAACTCAAGAGCAAGTTGGAAGAGTTGGAGGTCCAGAAATGCATGCACGTCGCGCAGCACAAGTGGACAGCTCTAAAAGAAATGCCGCTAGTTGAGGCACTCATATTCGGCGCATGGAATAGTATTCCAGAATGCTACAATAAGGTGAATAAGTTGGCATTTGGAGTGCTGACGATCTTCGGGTCGACATATTCGTGTGAGCCAGCGTTCTCTTGCATGAATATAATAAAAAGTAAAGTAAGAAGTCAACTAACAAATAAAAATCTAGAGTCGTGCTTGAAACTTAAAACAACAAGTTATGAGCCAGATTTAACCGAACTTTCAAAAGGCATGCAAAGCCAATGCTCCCATTGATGTAACTATCGATTATTCAATAACTGTGGTTATATTATTGGATTAATTATTTTATTATTCTAGCTAAAATACTTTAATATGTTTTGTGCTAAAAACATTTGTCTGTTTTTATATGAATAAATATTATTTCGTATTTAAAGTCATTTACTTTAAATCAAAAATCAAATATATATAAGCAAATACTATAATATTGAAACGAAAATTTTTAGTGGCTCTTTAAGAACTGGGAAATTTTGTAAATTGTAACTTTTGGCTCTTCCGTCTCAAAAGGTTGCCGACCCCTGGTCTAGTGTATTGCTCAAGGTTATCGGCGACATTTACCAGTTCCTCATTTTCTTTTTTGAGTTTCACAACAGTTTTTTCCAAGTCCTCACATTTTTGCGTTAACTCATTCAATTTACTTTCAAGTTTGGTTATCACCATTTGCGATAATTTTGTAGCTATGGCTTCTAAAAACGCCTCCTCTTCTAGTGTACTTCTTACGGTATCACGTATGTCTTTTAACTATCCTTGCGTAAACACCATTTTGTTTTCACTTCTATTACTCACAAGGGATCAATTTTATAAAATATTTCTATTAGTCTCTGTGCAAAACTTATAATGTACACACGTGCAGAGGAGCGATACGCGCACAGTTCTACTCGCTACGAAGGCACATCAGCGACAATGAGGCACATCAGCGACAATGAGTAATCGATCAAATAAATTAAGCAGCACAGCGATAAAAAGTGAGGGTTTTTCATCAGCCCCCTGCTTGCGCTTTCTAATTTCATCCCATAATTCTACATCAATATCAGTGGGTAAAAAATCAGATCGCAATCTAGCTACTAATTCGTGCCAGTTTGAAACCCGGTGATGCATAGCACGGTACCATACTAACCCTCGACCCGAGAAGAGATCGACAGCACTACAAAATAATTGGTCGTAATAAATGTTACGCGCTACTCTAAATTCTTTGACACGCTGTAGAAAAGAATTCACCCCCATAATAGTCGTATCTCCATTAAATGATAAACCCCATTTACATACTGGTACAGAAACTAAGCCTAGATGTCTAGGAAGGGATGTCGTAGAATAATTAATGCGGTCTAATTCAGGTCGCAAATTAGCAGTAGCTGACATACTTGACTGTTGTGTAAGAGGAGGGTACGGAGGTACGGGCTCATCAGAAAAGGATACCCTAGGTCGTTGAAATGTAGATGAAGCTAACCCAGCTGCTTCAATTATATTAGGATTGTCACCAATATTATCTGCCATAGGTTCAGTAGGGTCAGAGTTAGGTGAAGCTACTGTATTAACGGAATCAACAAAATTAATTGTAGTGGCATCAACATCTGAGGGCAAAGGGACAACTTGTCATTGCGAGTCGTCATGATCATTACCAAGTGACTGTAACAAATCTAAGCACTGGCTAGTAAGGGTAGCATGCTCCTGTTCCAGTTCAGAAGAGGGTTGTAGCCTAGTTAGTCGTGAATACAGATGCGTCAACCGCGTATCAAGCCTAGCAAATTCCGAGTCGGAAGGTGCGCCAAAAAAAGCAGTAACTAACACAGAAAGTTCATCTAATTTGCCTTTTCACGTATCAAGCTCAAATGTTACATCAAAGGGTGCCGCTAATTGATAAGCGCCTAGCACAGTAGGGTCAGCTTTTTCAAACATTAATTTAGCACGCAAAGTCCTACGACGTTGATCAACGTTCATACCTTCCACCTCGTCTCGATCAAAGCTCCTGAACAGTAGCTCATATAGTAACTCGTCGGCACGAAGCGCGTTGACATTCATCTTGAGTAGATAATTAAATCAAGAAAAATTTTAAATAATTGTAGGTTCCACAGCTGATGTAAAGTATCAAAATCGAGCCCCACGTTGGGCGCCAGTGAAACAATAAAGAAGCCGACCTGCGATTGATTACTAATAATAATCAATGGTAGTAAAAATCGCAGACCAACCCCCTTACCGTTCATACAACACGGCAGCTCTAAAAACTCTTTACTTACCGCGATGGCCCTAGCTAACTCAAGTTTCGGCGGCCTTGAGTGGTAGATTCTAATCATTAGCTGTACTTCTGCAAGCTCTTTTGATAAAAAACACAGGGCGCCAGAAATCTACAGATTTCAAGTAAAGAATAGAGTGACAGCAAACAACTAAAGTTTATTTAATAATCAATTAATAGTTGTCTTGCAACATCAGTAATAAATCTTTAAATTGATTTTAATAGAATCAATATGTATAGTACCGTACTGTAATTATGCTTAAAAATGCAGCACGCACGACAGAAAAAAAGTGAACCCCTTTTGAGTTCTCAGATTAAATTTGAAACACAATTCAATCGTGGGGTAAGCTTACTACAGTCGGAACTACCCCCCCCCCCCCAGGGTTGTCTTCGTGTCCCGTGTTTGAAGCAGCAATTAATTCCAGGTGGGAATGATTGAGGTTGAACTCATTTCACTAAATCGATATCGGAGCGGCTGGTTTTCAGAATGAATTGATGGATTCAAACTGTCATTTAAAAGCGCCCAGATTGAAGTTGTGGGTTCAACATATCAATTAAGAGCTAAGAAAAGGGAAAATTACTATTTGAATACCAAACAAGGCAGTGCAATCATACCTGATTTCAGTTATCAGCTCTCAAACGAAGTTAAATAACTACGGTGCAAATAACACGCAAAAATGCCTTCTTGGAAGCAAGTTGCTTCAAGGGAATGCAGAAATCGAATGACCGCTACGCGAAGAAACAGCTGCCAGCTGAAGCGGAGCGATAACAAGTGAATTTCGGGAAAACCAAAATCGGTATTCTTGCGCGAAACAAGATTTGATATTATTTGAAATACAGCGAATTATAACTCAAGTGAAAATATACAGGCTGGCCTGAAATAGATGGTTAATTGGCGAAACAAAGGGTACGCCGGTTCCGTTACTTTTTCCATGCATCCCTCATCTTTCTCATCTTTCAACACGTCGCGCAACCGCAACCGAGCGCAAACAAGTCACCGTACCGGTGGCATCATGCCCTCTAATTTCAACATGCATTTTCAAAACCATTTTGATGATTGGGTAAAAGGAACAGAAAGGTTTCAATACGTAAGGGTGCAATAACCAATGTTTAGTTAATGGGACCCTTGACACGAGAAATCAAAACGACCGCAACCTGAAAGTATCGAAAAGAGACAAGAAAAGATAAAGAAACACCAAAGTGAAAATCTTTATTCAAGGGAAAACAAGAGAAAACAAGTGAAAACAAAGAAAAACAAGAAAAGACAAATAGGATACAAATGAAAACATAAAAAACAAATAGAAATCAACAAAGAACAAGAAAAAACAAATAGAAAACGCCAGAAAACAAGGAAAGACGCACGATAACTCACAAGGGATAAGAAAAGACACTAAAAAAAACAAAGTGGCAAGAAAAAACATATAGAAAACAAATGAAAACAGTCTTGTTGTTGTTTTCGCAAAAGCACGAAGTCATACGTTGGGTTACGTCTGAAAAAAAGAAAAATAACAAGGCCACACGTTGATCGCCACTTAAGGCTGTTACAGTATTAATTGCTTATTAAGACCCCTAACGACTGTTTGCAGTAGCGCTCGCTCCGGCATGCACCCTCCAGCCCTAATGCCTCGGCTAGAAAACTCGGTCGGGAGGGGGGTTCACACTCTAGGGTACAGTGCAGGGCGAGATACCACAAACGGGGTGCTTGATGATAAAGATACAAAGGCAATTTGAAGGGCGCCACGGCCTTTGCAGATAGAAAATCTGATAATAGCTAACGACTGGCCAAAAGCCGAAAACCAATCGCTGCCGAGTCGCGTCGCACCCCAGGAGGCGTCCCACGGCACTGATGTTTACACCTACCTTTGTGGTGTTCTCTCCTCAGTTGCTTGGGCCCTGTACATAGGGGGTACACACAACACGACAAGAATCTTAGTTCCTGTCAGCTAAATAAATAGTACACATACAAATAAAATGCAATGCATAAATGAAGAATAGGTGATCTGTTGTCATAATATATATACACACATCAAATAAAATCGGGGTTAGTCAACAGTATTACAAGAGGGTGCCCAAATGCCACAATGACAAAACGTGCGTCACAACTATGGCCGCCTAGGTTTCGGAACTACTTTACTTAACGGGCCAAGATGGCTGACAACGTTTCCTGGAGCTAGGCTTCCATTTAGCCGGTAACTAAGGTTTCGTAAATTTAACACAATATTGCCCTGTGCAACTAACACACGACCACAATGACATGCATTAAGCGGTGAATGTTCCAAAATTATGTACGCCACTGTAATTCGCGCGGCACACTGCTTATAACTAATTTCACAATACCTTAATTCGTCCGTGAAAGCGCCAAGCAACTGGATTGTTGAATCTGCAATGCAGGGAGACCTGCCTTGGGTGCTCTGCGAGGCCGTAGAAGATGCTCTCGAACAAAGACGGTGTCCTGAGACAGCGATAACTTCCAAGAGATGTAATAAGGGTCGACAGGGGTGGACAGGGGCGGCCGACCAACTAAATCGGGAACTTGGGGCAATAGAATCCTTCGTAGAAGAACTAGAGTTGGGCTAAACGGCAGACAACAACGACCCACCCTGTATACAAGCTTCAAGTCCGTTCCCGTTATAAATCCGCTAACATTAGCGTTAAACGTACTCGGCGGCACTCTTAAAAGTTGGGGACGGATAGCATTTGAAATTGCACACAAACCCGAAAAGGTACGACGCGCCCCAAAGAACAACAAGGGTAGTTCTTTGTTCTGGACGTTACTTGCACAAACGTGCGGTCAGAAAGCGTAACTGGAACTGTTAAAAACGACATACGCTCATACGTAGCGTACTTTTGGTGCATTCAGCGTATGGAAAATTTTCATCATTGGGCCTCTCTCTCATGTGCATAAAGAATCTATTGTTCGGGGTTCGGGATTGCATCAGCCACCGGCAAATGCAGCAAACCCCGGGACTCTCCTGGGCCGGAAGTTTATCGGCCAAGCGGTAATCTGATATTCTATGAGCAGTGCAATGTATCGAGCATTTTGAATTGAAGAGTCCCTATATATAAAGAGTTGGGGCATGTAGGCGACTCATTTTGGATCCACAAATCATGGAGTACCTGATTTTTGTTGAATTTAAATTTTATGCAGATCATGCATATCTATGGACAACATTTTGGCAACCATTACAAATTAGAATCACATTTTGTGACAGTTGTGACAAATACTTAACAAATATTTTTAATTTGAAAACTATTGTGCAATGACTGGTGGTTCAGCGATTAATTGTAAAAATCGAACATATCTGGGATATTATTTGCATCTTTTTCTAAGGAATGAGAAAATAAAGCATATCTGGGTAAATAACAGCAAAATTAAGGATTTTAAGTCAACAAGCCGTTTATTCTCTGAATGTATTTTTTTGGCAGTGGTCTATTATGATATGTTTTATCGGACTTTTTCCACTGCTGCCGTTTATGTAATAAAAATTTTGCGGATGATCAGTGGTTGATTAAACGTGGAAAAACGAGACTGCAATACAGTGCTATTCCAACATTATTAAATTTTTGGTAACCAGATTTAAATAAATGTGAACATTCTGAAATAGAAGAAAACGAACTAATCGATGTTGAAAGCATCAAACGGCAGATTATTCAGGCCAGTGTTAATCAGTACAAAAAGACAATTTTCCTCTGGAGAAGTTGAATTACGTTGCCTCAAATTCTCTAACGTTAGTTGTTGAGCATTACATTCGTATTCATACTAGATTTACAGCTGCCACTAAACATCCTACCCCACACCTAAGATTATAAGCAGAGGTTTTTCATAACACAAGATTTCAATACCTGTTTATTTCTAACCGCAGTTCACTTAAGTCATCACTGTCATCAGAAATACTTTTTACCATAACCTGAAAACACACTAGGACTAAAAAAGTAACTAAATTTAGCCGGCAAATTTTTCAAGTTTTAATAATTCCACATAAATATTATTTTTCTTGCACGTTGCCTCAGATTTTTAAATGAATGAATTCTGTGATGTGACATGTCAATAAATGTCGTTTTGTTTGTCTTACATCTTTCAAATATAAAAAAATGAAATATATTATTGCTGAATCATGTCATCCTTGATTTGTGGATCCAATGTCCCAACTCTTTATATACCGGGTGTCCGTTCTCAAAGTCGAACATAGGCGATTAACATTGTATTGAACGTTTTTGCCGAT